>MU795235.1:0-38247 GCA_027886305.1 Lentinula aff. lateritia | reverse complement strand
CAGTGAACTCGCATATTGTGTATTAGATTGGTTGGTTGGAGTGCCCATTAGATTCCTTCCTTTCTCTTTCACACAAAAACGAGGCAAGCTCGTTAACGACGACCAGAATAGCTGTATAACCATTTGACATTGGCAGTTGCTCAATGAAGTCCATGGAGATCGAATCCCATGGCCGGACCGGAACTGGCAAAGGTTTCAGCAAGCCATAGGGCCGATGGCGGCGAGGCTTGTTGCGACCACAAATGGTACAAGAAGTAACATAGTCACGTACGAAGTCTCTGACCTTGGGCCAAGTATACTGACAACATACAGCTTCTAGAGTGCGGTTCTGGCTGAAATGGCCCGAAAGTGGGTGGTTGTGGAAATAGCGTAGGACTCGAAGGTGAAGATCGCCATGGTTCGGGACATAAATACGGTCATCAAGGTGTAGTAACTTATCACTACCTAAGCTCCAATGTTCATTGGAAGGATCTTTGGCAAGTTCCAAACCAGCAACGGAGCTCGGGTCAGCCGGGAGGGCGAGGATGATGGCCTGGTGTAAGGCTTCGATATCCATGATGATTGAGGCTCGTAATGCCGGGCATTCTAGGAAAGTAGCTCAAAGAGACTCAGTGAGTTGTTCATTAGTAAAGATAGGATGGAAGTTATGAGGGTTCACTTGGGCGTAGCCAATATTCCCCTCTTTAGGGTAGACGTCCCAGCATCTAGTTATTGAATCAGGTTTCTCGCTGAGTTTCCCCGGTCGGAAGCGAATGACCATATTAATTCGATGTAAAAATTCTGACCATCGGACCTGTCGGTGAGTGAGAACCTTGGTAGTGGAAAAATACTCAAGATTTTTGTGATTGGTGACGATGTCGACCGGATCGCCCGAGCCTTCCAGATAATGACGCCAAGCTTTAAAGGCCTCGAAAATGGCCAGTAGCTCTTTGTCGTGAGTATCATAGTTGAGTTCAGCAGCGTGAAGCATTCTGGAGAGGAAGGCTAGAGGATGAATTTCACCGTCAGCATATTGGGATGGAAAGAATCGCCACAATGGCGTAATCGGAAGCGTCAATCTCCATGATGAGTGGGCGGTTTGGCTCCCAATGGGCCAGTATCGGCGCAGAAGTGAAAGCAAGTTTGAGATTTTCAAAGGCTTCTTGACAGCTACTATCCCAGATCCAAGGTGCACCTTTCCGGGTAAGCCGAGTCATCAGCACAACGATATCACTGTAATTGTAAATAAAACGACAATAGAAATTTGCAAAACCCAGGAAAGACTGAATGTCTTTAACCTTCCTCGGGACCGGCCACTCTAGAACTGTCTGAACTTTCTCCTTGGACATAGTCAATCTGTCGGGAGAAAGAATATAACCCAAATACTCAACAGTATCCATATTGAATTCGCACTTCTTGGAATTAGCGTAAAGCCGATGATGGCGAAGTCACCAAAGAACTTCCTTGACGTGTTCTTGGTGTTCTTCTGGCGTATCAGAGTAGATCAGAATATCGTCGAGATAGAGGATGACACAAACATCGAGCATGTCAGAGAAGATGTTGTTAACAAACCGCTGGAACACCGCAGGGGCGTTCATCAGGCCGAACGGCAAAACCTTCCATTCGTAAGGACCATATGGGGTCCGAAAGGTGGTTTTCCATTCATCACCTTCTGCAATTCTGACTAGATGATAAGCATGAGCGAGATCCAATTTGGTGTATATTTTAGCTCTTTTCGGAGCGTCGAGAAGATCTGAAATGAGTGGAAGTGGGTAACGGTCCTTCTTGGTGATACGATTGAGTCTGCGGAAATTGACGCAAAGGCGAAGTTTGCGGTTTTTCTTTGGGATGAAAAGGACTGGAGTGCCGTGAGGAGAGGAAGATGGTGTGATGGCGCCAGTAGCCAGCTGTTTGTCAATAAATTCTTTAAGGGCTACAAGCTCCTTTTCAGATAAAGGGTAAATACGGCCAAGAGGCGGCGAAGCGCCTTCTTCCAGGTCAATCTTCAGGTTGTAGGGTCTGTGTTCAGGTAATGAGTCTGCAGCGATCTTGTCGAAGACGTCTGCAAACTCGGCGTACTCTTCTGGAATGGAGTGATGTAGTGGAGGGACAGTGGGAGCGATGGAGGAGCGGTCGGCAGCGCAGGCCGCGACCTCTGAGTGAATAGCACAAAGAAGAATGGGTTCCATACCAGCGTCCTTGCAAGCCCTATTAAAGACTGCAGCACTGACGAGTGCGATGTCGACCTCAGGGATTTCCAATTGAGCAGCGAACTGAGAGACTGTAGGATAAGAATAGATGGGTTCAAAGGGAAATTTGGACGAAAGAGGCCGGGACCAATTCGTCCGAGAATGGAAGCTAGAGCGAGAGCGAAGTGAATCCCCAGGAGGGGTTTCCAGAATTGTCGGTATAACTGATGGTGAAGGTTCCGGTAACGAAACAGCAACCTTTGCATCAACGATGTTGGTGGCAGAAGGCACAGACGTCTGTGGAGAATCAGAATGTGAAGTGTTAGGGAACGTAATGTTTCAAGATGCCCAGTCAATCAATGGATTGTAGCGGGATAAGAAACTGTACCCTAGTACTGCTTTACAAGATGAATCTAAATGTGTAACATAAAAAGGTAATAGGAGCAGCTTGCCAGAAGGGAACCGATTGGCAATATTTGCCATATCGGTAATGGGTTTAGAAGATAATGAACCATCAAAAAGACAAAGATTAACAGGAGAAATTTGGGTCGTAGGAATAGAATTTTGAGAAACATAACAAGTATCGATGAAAGAGTCAGCAGAACCAGAATCAACAAGAGTAGGAAATTTAAGAAGAGCAGACATAGGTTCAGCCGGCACAGCCGAACCAGAAAGCGAGAATTCAGTAGTTAAAGATATTACAAGAGAACATTCAATAGAGGAAAGAGTGGATGCACTGAGATATAACTCCCCAGGTGAGGTATGAACCTGATCAACGCAGCTCCCGTTCCGTACCGGGGAACAAGAGCTGCGGATTAGTTTTCAGAATCCTCTTCAACAACTATTGAAGTTGTGTCGGGGGTTTCTTTAACCTCGGCAGCGCGGCCCTTTGATTCCCAAGCCTTTTGCTTGTTGCAGTCCATCTGGTGCTTACCACCGCAGAAGAGACAAAGATTGTTCTTCATTCTTCGTTCCCTCTCGGAGGGAAGGACTTTCCCATCAGCACCGAGATGGTTGAAGGCGGGGCATTGACCGCCAGATTGGCTGGAGTTCGAAGAGTTCTGAGGCTTACCATTGTTGTTTGGTTTACCTCCAGAAAAAGGTTAGGGCTTCGGTGTGAACGGCGCCGAAGAGCCCGATGGCTGAGAGTTGTTCTGCTGGTTAGTAGAACCAGCTTTAAAGTCCGAGGAACCCTTCTTTGGATTCTGAGCAAGGAAAGGCTTACCAGCCTCCTGCTTCCTAGTTTCTTCGCGCTTCCAGTAACGGTTGTCAATACAAAGAACCTCTTAACGATAATCGGCAAGCGTCGCTGGCTCAGGCAAACGCGCCATTTCATCCTTGATGTGTTCTGCCAGACCTCGTCTATAAGCCCATTTCAGGACAGCAGAATTCCAGTTAGTACTGGCCGCAAGAGTGTTGAACCGGATGTTGTATTTCCGGATGTTTTCGGTTTCCTTCATTTTCAGGTTACCGAGTGAATCTTTGGCCTCGCCTTAGGCATCGTAAACACCGAAATTGTTCTGTAGCTCTTTTATGAGAGCTTGGAACGAAGACATCCACGCCGGCAGCGAGTCGAGATCCGGATTGAGGATATCAGGGACAAACCATTCTTTGGCTGACCCACTGAGGTAGGAAAGAGTATAATTCACCTTCCGTTGGTCGGTGAAATACTTTGGACGGTCATTGAAGACCAGGGCGAGATTGACGAAGAACGTCTTGAGCTTTCGGGGGTCCGAACCGTCGAATACCTCTGGCTCCTTGACTTTGCTCTTAGATTCAGAGCTATCAGAGGGTCGGCTGAGAGCGGCTAATACAGTACTGAGGGTTTCGATAGAACCCTTGAAGCCCGCGAGAAGTTCCAACATAGCCCGTTGCTCGTTGGGGATGTCAGGAAATTTTGGGGAACGGGGTCCACTGGGGTCACCCGGCTCACCGTGCAGTAAACCGCCAGAGTCGTCATCCAGATCTTGGTTTTCAGGGTTGTCGACACCCGAATCGGCGGGGTCGACCGGAGGGTCTTGATCATTGTGATCACCAGCATCCAAATCGAAATGAGGAGGTGGGTCACGAGGAGAGTTCGAAGTAGCACGACGTTGGGTTTGTTTACCCGTACAGCGAGCTATGGCCTGAAGGATGGGGGAATCTTGTCGAGAGATAGATCGGCCCCGAGTCAGGGCAACCACGGGGGGTTGTCCACGACGAGGGGTCAGAACTTTCAGAACTTGAACAGGTTGTCCATCACCTGTGTATAAAGTACTATAATCGAATTGTTGATCCTCCTCCATGTCTTCAGGAAGGGTTGATGTTGTGGGAACTGTGGCTGGACCGAAACCGCGATTACGGCGACATGGTTGACTGATGGCAGAAATAGATTCGGAGAATGGGGCGAAAGATTGGGCTGTGGTGAAGAAAGTATTTTCTTCTGAGTTAGCTCTCGATTGAGCTCGGGTTTTTGGAGGCATAGAAAATGATATGTCAGTACGACGTTAACGGTTTGAGTTTAATTATACTGTTAAGATCATGTACACCGTGTAACCGTGCCAGAAGCCACAAGGTGTCTAAGAGCGGAGGGTTAAATGGGACAGTAGTGAAGTTATTGACAACACCGCCATTACGCTGTTAGTCCCCGGAGATCGAGAATAGAGAACAGAGAACTAGTAGCAGCCAAGTTGGAGTGGCGGTAACGCCGACGACGGGGAGTGAACCAAAGAACTTATAAGTCCTAAGGTCAGAGTGAGAAGTACTTCAAGGCAACGAGCCTGAAGACTAGAGAGTGACAAGAGTACAGAGGGAGTCTCAAGTCGAGGACGTTAAGAGGGTGATCTAAGTTGATCTAAGATGATAATTAAACTGAGGAACTACAGTATCATACAGGCAGTATTTATATCTATGGATCGGCACATCGGTGTGGAGCGCCAGACTAACTACTAGGAGCTATATGTGTAGTACCTGCAGGGTAAAGAAAAAGACAATAAGGAGAGACTAGAATGAATGGGTATGTGTAGCGAGAAAGAACAATAAAGAGAAGATTACAATAAAGGACAGATCTCGGACTACCGAGCGGCGGGATGAGGTGTTGCGGCATGAACTTGACATAGGTCCAGTCCCTGTCCCTTTGTACCTGCTACCTATACAGATTTTCTCTTACTCTCTGTTTCTCTACCCTCTGTCTCTCTATCTCTGTCTCTCATCTTTACGATCATCTATGCAATCCAATATATGCTTTTACACAATGTTCAAGCATCCCAAGTGAGTACCCAACCTCCCTCAACCAATTCTAAAGCTCCCCAAACATCCATCGTTCGGCAAGCCAACCTCCTCGACACTTCCCTTAAGCTCCCTACTTGCTCCACAAGTACTGGAACCTTAATTCTAAGTAACATTGAAGCTCTCCACAACATCTACCCACATATTGATTCTCCATTGCCACCTCCACTGCTTGGGAACATCAGTCACAACCCCCTCTCGTCCCGGGACCTCCTCCCATGACTCCCACTTTCCATTAGGAGCTTCTACTCCTACAGCTCATGTCTCTTGATAGCTCTAATGGTCCTACATTGTCGTTCAGAGTTCCCGCAACTCCTAACACTCAATCCTCTCAATGCTTATCAGTTCCCAAGTCCGTCAACTCATGCCGGTTACTGTCCTAGGGACCTCCCTGGACCTCTCAGGAACCTTCTCAAGGGTTACACACCACATTCTTGTACTTCTACTAGGTCATTCCAGTCCTCAGTTGTGGTTCCCGTAGCTCCCTTCAAGCTCCAGCTTGCTCCTAGCATGCTACAATGTAAACTACTGATACCAACTCCATCTATAAGACCCATTCTGACCCAGGTCTTACAAAATGTGCCTGCACATCAAGAGGTCAAATACTGAGTGGAATAGACCTTGCAAGCAAGGTGACAAATGGAAACTCCAAGAGATGAAAAGAACAAGAGACATCTGCAAAACCTGGATGTTTGTGAGAGCAAGGATACTAGCTGGAGAGTGCTGTCCAGCACTGAAAGCACTTCCAGCAGTTTTCCAGTACTGTTGGGAGTGCTTTTCCAGCTGGACAGTGCTGTCAGCTGCTTTTGAGCTCTTAGCCAAAAATACAGGTTTTACAGATGGAAGGTAAAACAAGGATTCTACCTCTTCTGCACCATACTCAGCTGTCAGATGGACTTCATGTTGAACACAGCTATGCTGTTCACACATCACTAATATGGTCATGTATTATCCTAGTCTATGCTTAGTGTACACTGACATCATATACCATATGCAGATTCCTCATTATGTAATACTGTTATACATTTATATATATAAGTAGCTATATCCTGTACTGGGATCCAACCTGATTATCTCCCACTGATATTGTCTACTCAGACTGTAAGAGATATCTATCCAGGTTGGTGTGCTTGAGAGTGTCACCCTTGCCTGCTCAACAGTTTGAAATATCACTGATGATGATCACTCTGATGTTGCTTAGTAAGAATGGCTATAATACAAAAAATGTGAATGTTTCATTGTGAACAGAATTCTAAATGCAATGGGCCTGATTTTGTGACAATGCTAGATATACTTATTGGGAGCTGAGGAGGGATTTAACACTACATAGATAAAGGTGCTAGGAAGTGTGCTTCGGTTTCAGCTGGTGCCAGTTACTCATGATCCGGGCAGCATTTCTTGATCCTAGTATACATAGTAGCACTGACTCTGACTTTCCTGACCAACACTCTTCAAGTTGATCCACAATCAGCTCTTTTGGCACTCTACCTTGCAGTTCAAAACCACAAGTAAACTGTTTGCATGGCTAGCATCTTTCAATCTACATTCTTTGTTTGGTTTGTAGCCACAGTGACTTGGTACTGCACTGTTGATGATGGCATACACAAGATAAGTATATCTTCAATGATAATCTACCCACCTTAGTCCACCATGCACCTTAGTCTGTAAGACCTGGGTCAGAATTGGTTAGTGTTGGGTATCAATAGTGTAGCATGCTAAGAGCTGGCTGGAGCTCAAAGGGAGCTACGGGAACCATGACCAAGGACTGGAAATTGGAATGACCTAATGCAAGTGCAAGAGTTGTATTAAAGACCCATGGGGAGGTCCCTGAAAGGTCAAGTGAGGTCCCTCAGGGGACAGGCAACATCAAGGAATGTAGACTCAAGACAGAGAGAGCATTACTGAGGGTCAAGGGTTAATGGTACTGGTAGCTCAGGGCAACATATGGATTGATAATTGGTAATGGGAACAGGAGTGGTAGTGGCAAACTTCTAAGATGAGAGGGGAAACCCAGGAGGTGGTGCGAGATCCAAGGGAGGTTGAGAATGGTACCTGTGGGCTGTAAGAGCTCCAACAGAGAAGCAACACAACATGTAATCACTGATGACTGAGTGAGTGCTGCAATAGCTTAGATAATTTTTTGATAACACAATACAACAGTATAAAGTTAGACAAAAACTTAGCTTGAGTTAAACTTAAGGGTACATGAATGACAAGAGTAAGTTATGCATTTAGGAGAATCTGGGGACCCCGAGTACAGGAGCTAAACTATAAGTAGCTGCATCCTCAAGTCTAGAACATAACCAGAGTATAAATGGCAGGTACCATAGTGTTGGAGCAGAGTTCTCCCGAGACAGACACTTAAACAGAGGTGAGTAGAAATAAGTCGAACATAAAATTCAAGAGCCAAGAGAACTGGTGTTGAATAAGAAAGACAAAGTGACTTGTTGTGGCAGTGAGACCAAGAGAATTTTACCTCTATCACTCTATACTACACTGATTTTTGAATGATTTGGTGGAGAATTAATCTCAGGATCATGTTTTCAAGATGGAGCTCAAATTTGACTGCAATAACATAGATGTACTTTCCTGAAGATAGATTAAATATTTGGGAATGATTGAGTAAATATGATATATTCATTGTGAATGCAGCTATATTGAACATGAATGCAAATGTTTGAATGCACGGAACTTGAACGCAAATCCGTCGGAACTTGAACGCACCAGCGGAACGCGAAATTATACCATCCGGAAAGTCGGCAGGGTCAGTGGTGTAATAACGCTGATTATTGTCCTGTTTTTATATGTACATAGTGGAAACAGTCACGGTATATCTTGAAGTTGAAGAGGAGCCTTAGATGGAGGTCTTTGAATTTGAACTAGGCGGTTGATCGCGATGGGAGTCTTGATGCTGATGCTAGGCCTGGGATATTCACAGTGCGGGCTGTCAATCACAATGACGGAGGGTGCGCTAGGAGCAGGAAATACGACGAACGATTACCTGCAGCCGGTTACGCGCGATCCGGAGCAATCACTCTGTATCCGTTGGAGTTTCACCAAGCAACGTGTTGACTACAACCTCAAAAGTCCAATCCAGGTCCAAATTCAGGAAAAACTTTGACTTCAATATTTATGTTACCTCCCGATCGAATGATTTCAACAACAGGACAACATACAAATTCATCCGTCAACACGGGAGGGAATGATTGAACAGCTCGGCGACTGGTACACGCCATGAGCGTGGTGAAAAGCCTGCTGTCCCAGCGACGAGTGGGTTAGGGAGGAGGAATACTAGGAACATCTTGTACATCCGTGGAAGAGGGTTCAGTTCAATGCGTCAAATTCACTGGGAGGAGGAGCCTGGTGGTATCAGGATTGGGGGTAAAGGAGTTCACGAAGCGGACCGGGAAAGCAATCAAAATCGTTCTCTTTTTCCCACCCCCTTCGTCTTCTCTTTTTTTCCACTTTTTTTAGTTACACTTTACCTATCGCGTCGCGTCTTCTATCATCGAGCAGGCGATATGCACCCCTACCAATTACAACCCTGTTGGATAATTTGTCGCCAAAACCAGAAAAGTTGGTACTTTCGAATTCCGCTCTCCGAGCCCAATAAATTCGCCTTCAGAACTATGTAAAAATTGGAATTACGCCCTCAAATTATCAATGAACTCTAATACATGTTCAAGCGTGACATGCTCGTATGGCACTACGTCCTACTCCGATTCGAGCTGGGAGAGCCCGGTGCATTGCAGGAGCTTTCAAACAACATACAGGCGTGTATGTCGATTTCACTGCTTGTCCAAGACTACTTATGTCTTGAATTAGAAAATCCAACAAGGGCTGCAGCTTGAGGAATGATCTCTTGGAGATTGCTAAGTGGGTTGCGTCGTGTCTAAACCCCAAACCCCAATCTCTGTATGTACCTTGCTTCTTCAACTCGAAACGCATCCCATTAAACCTCTTACTTTCAGCTAGAAGAATGCATGTCATCTAGAATTACATCAATAATGACCAATCAAATGTCAAATTGTGCAGAATTTCTACCTTAGCCCGGATCGTCCCCAAGATGAGGACCCGTTGGATGCACAGAATACAAAACTACCTTGATTTTGCATGTGCACCCCTACCCATGCAGCATGATAGCTTTTTTCCTTGTCTGATGACCTCTCGCCTCACTTTATAAGCAGGTTTGAGAGTGCGCATGATAAGAATTTTTCCTTCACACCCACTAGACAGCGGCGGCAATCATTCAGATAATTGGATACGTTGCTGCACAGCTCTGTATATTTCCCAGTGTCGGGGAATGTGAGAACATTATCCCGATGAAACTGAAACATTACTACAGTCGACTCCCTCTTAACCCATACCCCTATAAACCCATACTCCCTTATACTCCATACATTTTCTGGGTTACCGACCTCATTTGCAGGGAAATGCCATGCATAACCCATAACTCTCCCATACCCCATAATCCATACCTTTTTGGGGGTAATCTCCGCTATATTTTTACCCATAACCCATACCTTGATTGCTATCATTGCATCTGATACTCCCAAAATGGGATCAGTAAGTAGACAATTGGCACAAAATTAATACAAAACCGATAAAATGGTCGATTTACACTAATTTCGAGCTAACATTACCCATGTATGGGGTGTTACAGCTCCTAATTAGGCAGACTGTCACATATGTCACCTGATGTGACCACCCCTTAAACCCATACTCTCCCATAACCCATAGGTCTGGACCTCCACGGAGGGGTATGGGTTAAGAGGGAGTCGACTGTATGTAGGTTGTCTCCGAAGTAAACTAAATGGTGCGAAGCCATATTCGTGGTTTGATGAATTCTTCTCTTTCGCAAACGTAAAATCGGCGATGCGGGAAGCCTACATCTCTGGCGCCTCCGCTGTGTATGCCGCCCTTGACGTCTTTGCACGCTCCAACCTGTTTCAACCCGTCTTGCTAAAAGATCTGACAATCATACCTGGGGATACTCTCAGTTGCATTTTTCCCCCTCAAGTTGATTTTCTTTGATTCCCATCCTCACTCTCGATCTCATTCCCATTACCCGACTTCATTCCCAATCCCCCTGATTCCAGTTGAATCACTTCCCAATTTGGATGTGGCGCTCTGTTTACTTATACATTATTACGATCACTATTTGTACAGTATGAATGTTTCTAGAACAATGATCAGGTATGTCATGTTGCATTCCTGGCCCTTCCACTAATTGGATACATGCTGATACATGCTCGACTCAGAGACCTAAACTAGATCCGAGGCTTGGTGTAAACTATCTATGACCAATCTTTACCTTCTTGATTCGGCAATGAGCATCATCCTCAATGCCCATTAGTGAAAAGAATAGATGGCAGATCTATTCCTTAACTTCGCTTGGTGTGTGGTACTTCGGACAAAAGTGGACTCGGAAGTCGCCGTATGCATCAATGGCGCATTTTCTACGGATGACAACGATGATTGAAATTGAATATCACGATGGAACACCATATTCAAGGGACTATTTGTGGACCAGCGATCGGCGACGGGAATGGTTTGTTCTTCTAGGATGGATACTGCTATGAATCCAGCAAGCTGTCTAAAAGATCTCACAATGATCTCATCTATTCTCTTGTAGTTACAGTTACCATAGTATGAACTGAAGACGGGATAACGGCGTACCCTGTTTAAAAGGTTCAGCAGGAAAACTTTGTAGATCTTACCGGCCTTGCCTACTACTCACCTATGGCGAACTTTGACAGTAGGACTAGTAGAAGGTTTTTGATATTAAGTGCTTGTAATCTGGTTTTGGGTAATTCTTGTTCATTAACAACAATGACATCAATGCTCACGGCCTCTTTTCAATAACCACTGCAGGTTCACTGTCCTTTGCAATCGAGTTAACTCTTCCATTTGGTTTACCTACACTATCTTTTCCAATTGGTCCACCCCCACCATCTCTTCCAACCAGTCTACCTCCAATTGGTTCAGCTTCCACCTTTGTTCCGGATACTAGTTCAACTCCCACTGTCATTCAAGCCGCCAGTACTGCTCACCCACATAGAAGCACTACCAGTAGCATAATTATTTTTTCTTCCTCCTCCTCTCCTATCCCCAGCTCCAGCCGAAGCTCCAGCTCTGCTATTCCCAGTTCCAGCCAAAGCTCCTCCTCATGCTCCCTCCCCTCCCCCATCACTACCTCCCTCACTACATTTGCCTCTCTCTCATTCTTCTCATCTTTGTCCTCGGTCTCATCGTCATCGTCATCCCTCTCCTACTTCACCACCGTCACTGGTGCCTCCTCTTTCCCCACCTCTTCAAACTACTCATCAAGTTTGAATTTGCACAAGAATGCAATAGTCGGTGGTGTTGTAGGTGGTGGAACGGCGGTGATTGTCATCGTAATTGCAATAGTGGTCTATAGCTCGAAAAGGAAACCCAAAAAGCAATTTTCAAGGGTGTTTGATGATGACAGGAATTCCAGACCCAATGAGCCTAGGGTGAGTGAAGGTGGTGGAATAGGTGGACATATAACTGCAGCCAATACTTGGGTTCAGGTGGACACACTGTTCAGATCTAGTGATGTAATCACTCCATATTCGCTGAAATACCAACCAACGACTCCCACAACTAACTCAAGCTTGAGGCCGAATTCACATTCAGCTTCGTCAGTGCATCCTGAAATGGCAGCACGGTTCGTAGCAGGATTCGACTCTGCATCACATGGTAGTTGTGGTTGGACGTCCACTGCGGGGTCGATGTCATCCCCGACAGGTGTGTCTTATAGGAGGTATACTTCGGACAGAACCCATAGCGATGATGCTGAGACTTCTTCACCTTCGCGGGAAGAGCTGGATGTAGGAGAGCAGGAACATGTCCCGGACGAAATTCCGCCTACCTATGAGAGTTTGGTGCCCCAAGCTGGTGGGTCTGGGATTCGGAACGAGGGAAGCAGGAACGTGATGCGCGGTGGAAGTAGGTGCGAGGGTGGAGTTGGCGGAAATAAACAAGAGTGGATTTAAATAAATCAGGCCAGGGAATTACGGTTCAAGGATCTCCATTGTTCAACACCCATCCGAGACCTCAAGTCCTTCACTAGAAAACCGTTTCTTTGGGAGAAATTCAATCTTTGCCTGCCAAGTCTGCAGCCTCAGGTGCTGCAACGTATTTATCTGCACGGAAGGAGCATGTACAACCTAGAGATAGATATTTGAGTCCTGCTTACATAGATTTCTACTGCCGCATTGTTCTTCACGTTCCGGTATTCCCTCGCCTTCATCTCGCATTCCTCTCATCCTCCACTTTCTTTTCCTATTTGTATTCCCAACTGCGGCTCCGTATGGCGTACAAAACAGTCCCTCTTTTTTTTTCTTCTACTCTCGTTGAACGTTCAAAATGTTATTAGGTCAACAAGCCTGTCTCTCATTTGCAGCTTAATTCTTTAATTGTTCAAATCCCGAGATACTCTTTCAACTCTCAGTACCCACTCCTTAGTATTCTGAATTCAAACCCCATCTTCGGGAAATGCGAACATTGATTAACATCCCAACACATACACAAAGTAAGCATACTATCGGCTCGACCACGTCTGCTCAGGAATGACGACTCCTGCCACCCAACGCGATAATTCAATATTCAGCACTCGGCCCCGTAGCTGCAACACGTGGGGAATGTTAATCAGCGCCGCTATTGATCCGAGGGTGAGACGGAGGGAGGCTTGAGTCGTTGCGAAGAGAATCAGAGCAATGCTTGAATGATTCCGCTGGATTATGAGAGTTTGATGCCTGGTAAAATTCGGAATGGGATCAGTGAGAGCAGTGAGTGTAGTGGAAGCCAGTTAGAGCCAAAATCTATATCTCGGAGCGGGTAAAGAGGTATCGAATTCATTCAGGACACTATATTTGGCCTCCTTGAGCCCTGAGACCTGAATTTCCGGAGATGCAGATTCTCCACGCATTCGTAAAGCCACGACAACAGCAGCAAGAAAGACTCAACTGAGTGAATGGAAGAGCGGCGTACTTTGGAGGACATGGCAAAAGACTGCTGCAAAATTTCGAGTCTTCTAATGCGAAAAGTGGGTGGAAGCTTGTCAATGATCTTTAAAATATTTCTTCGGGAGCTTCCTTGTGTAAGGGGAAAAGCGATGGACTCGATAACATCCAGAATCCCTCTTGTGCTTGACCTCTTTGAAGGAAATTAAACATCCTAAAAATACAACAACAAGGTTTGTTTGTTCTTGAGCCCCGAACCTTAGAAGGATTTGGAACATCATCAATTTCCTTTCCTAGCCATCAAGCTCTCTATCTCTAAGAGATTCACGAGGGGTCGGTACAAGTCCCATGGCCTGAAATGTCATTTCGTTTCTTAACTTCACCATCTGCTAGTAGCTACTTTCGAATCCACTGCAAAGGCATCTTTTTCCGTTTCATATCGGCAGCAGCATTCCAGATGTCATTTCTAACCTTTGAGTCACTGAGTCAGCTGGAAGGGAAGATCAACTGATGGGGAGGGAAGATAAAATTTGCATTCCATCACCTGATACAAATCCCATTAACCTCACAGCCTGCTTGGATGTGCATCAATAGGCTCACGGGGAGAACAGTCCGTCAGGAACATGAGATAATAGATTGATGTCCAAGTACGGAAGAACTGAAAAGCCGATGTTCGAATTTTTTTGCTGAGAGATAGATAGATAGATTGATAGTCGGCTCCCGCATCGGAATAGCCGGTTACAATACTGCCACAACCAGCTTCTGTAAGTATTATTCCATCAACAAATTCAGAAACTTCGGATAGCTCCTTCCTGTATTCGAGGAACCTAAGACTGGGATATGTTGACAGATTTGAAAGAACGATGGAAAGAGACAACCGTATATAAAGTCACAAACAGCTTGAGCAAAATAGGAGGTGCTCACATTATTTGTTCCCATACACTCCTGTATCCTCTGCTCATCAGCCTCCTGATGATATACAAATACTCTGGGTCAGGAAGACAAGTACGACCTGAATGCCTCCTTGTGAATGACCACTCATCCTCTGTAAGCCTCACTTGTAAACCTTCGTCCTCCTCTCTCTTATCAAGCTGGGTGAAATTAGCCCAAATCTCGAAGCTAATCCGACAAAGGCCAGAAACCAAGAAGCAGACAGTCTCTCCGGATTTTTTGATTTATCGCTCGAAAAGAATATCCAAACAGCGGTTTCTAGAGGTGTTCTATCGGAATGGGTATTTCGAGCCCAACAGGCCTGGCCGTGGGAGTACAAGAGATGAGATGAGTCCCGGTGCCGGTGAACTGTAGCTGAGATAAGTGCTGGTGCGCAACTCCAGAGGCGTCACCGCCAGTTCTTAACTGTCCATTGCACCCGATTTGTTCTGTACTCTTTTTCCTTATGCTACGTATCCTTTCTGAACCAATAAACTAGTGGCCTCTTGATTTCCGAACTGTCAAATTAAGGAGATGCAAAACTTTTCGACTCATGGACGAACTTTTGCATCACTGTCATTCCGACGTCCGTATCCATTTTCAAGTTCGACTCCGGTACCTTATGTGATGAAGGCTCTAGATGGAGGACTCAGCCCTGCAGCTGCGATACGTGATACACGGGGAGAAACGCCGGGTGAATTTGGAAGGAGTACTAGCAATGTTTTGATACATCAAGTTGGGGGAGAGTCGAGATAGCTTCACAGGGAAAATTGGAAGAAGGGGAGGAGATTCCGTCTGCATATGAGAGTTCGATTCGGCCGATTCGGCCGGGTGGATTCTGGAGAAGTGGAATTGGGATTCATGGAAGTAGCGAGAGTGGGCGAAGCGGACCGGGGAAACGATTGAACGCGTTCTCTTTGTCATGGACACGCTCGTCATGTACTTATTCTATCGGCAACCTTTTTTCTTGACTTGGATGCCATCCAGATCTCTCAGACAACGACTGTGACAAGCTGTAACAACTCTGACAAGCGATGGTCAAAAAAAATGTATGGGTTACGGTAAGTCACGATGACGATGCCGATTGTTCAATCACTCCATCTGGCATCTCTGTTCTTTTCTACCGAAAATCTCCGTCATGACCGCCTTTTTACACTACGCATTCGACGTTCATATACGATTATATCATTACTTACCGTCCGAAGGAATTTGTGGTCCAACAAACAGCAACCTGAAACCATATTTCAGACAGAGTCTGCAAAACCTGTAGTATGTTCACCAGAGCAAGGATGCTCGCTGGAGAGTGCTTCCCAGTGCCCCAAGCACCGAGAGCAGAGCAAAAATTTCAGCTTGCTCTGAATGATTTGGCTGCTAGGAAGTGCTTTCAGCTGCTCTCAGAGAAACAGCTAAAAAACAGGTTTTGCAGTGAACTCTGGAGTTATGAGCTGCACTTTGCCAAGATCTCTATCCAAGCTGCAATATTTGTTCTTGTAGCAATGCCATCCATCTGTCTATCTTTTCATCTCACCCATCTGTCTGTAGTCATAGTGAACATTGTAGCCTGTACAGTTGCATATCGAGGGAAAATAAAACTGCAACTTTGGTCGGCTTTTATATAATATAATTATCCCACCCACCATGTCCAGCTTCATATCACCTATTGGTACTGGTAGTATCAGTGTTAGTGTAGACCAGTCACAGATAGCAACAACAATTTTTGGTGAAGCTCTTTTTTCAAGTTGTTCATTGCTGCTGGGCTTTGGCACTCATGACCTCTTTTGATAACCACTGTAGGTACAAACACTGTACAAGTCACTCACCTCGATGATACCTTAATACCAGTGGTTACTATTCCGTGTACAGTGCTTCTTCTTCATTGACAACATCAACATCAACACTCATGGCTTCCTTGGACAGCCTCAATAGTTGCAAGTACTTCTGTAATCGGGTCCCAGGTTACTAGTTCCGTTCAACTACAACCCACTTCCAGTAGCACGTCTACTTTCTCCTCCTTTGTCTCCAGCTTCAGCCCCAATTCCAACCCTGACTCTAACACCATCATCACTCCCAATACCACCTTCTCCTCCTCTATCTCATCATCAAGTGACTCCAATTCCCACATCGGTGCAATAATCGGCGGGGCCGTCGGTGGCTTAATCGCGCTCAATATTGCTATCATTGCTCTGGTGCTAATTTATCGCTCGAAGAGAAGGTCCAAACAGCAGGTCATAGAAGCATTTGATCTAAATGGGGATTTCGATCCCAATAGGCCTGGCCGGAAGAGCACAAGAGATGAGAGGGGTACTGGAGCTGGTGAAAGCTTAGCTATAACTGAGATGAGCGCTGGTGCGCAACCCAGAGGCGTCACTTCGTATCCATTTTCGAGTTCGACTCCGGTACCTGCTGTGATGACGGCTCTAGATGGAGGACTCGGCCCTACAGCTGATGCACATGGCGAAACGTCTGTGGCGGGATTAACGGCGCCAATGGAGGGTAGATTTGGTGGAAGGAGTACTGGGAATGTTTTCATCCATCAAGATGGGGGGAGAGTCGAGCTGGCTTCACAAGATAGATTGCAAGAGGGGGAACAGGAGGAGATTCCGCCTACATATGAGAGTTTGATACGTTCGATTCGGCCTGGTGGATTCTGGAGTTGGAGAAGTGAAAGTCGTGTGAGCAGTGGACGCAATGCAAGTAGGAGTGGGAATGAGACTGGACGAAGCGGGCCGGGGAAGTAATCGAAATCCTCAATTAATTCCGTTCTACCCCTACACTTTCCTTCTTCGAACTTTTTTTCTTGACCGCTGTTTAGGCTTCATATCCCCACACTCCATTATGCAAGTTATCTCGTATTCCTCCTTCCTTGTACTCTTTCGTGGACACTTGTACTGTTTCATCCGTAACAAACTGATGTTCTATATTCCAATTCCTTTTCTTCTTGATCTTCAACTCTGATCTGAATTCCATCCCCCAATCCAAATATCCAGAAACGGTGAACTAACTCATTCGAGTACAAACCCGCGGCTCCAATGGCCAAGGGTACATATTTGACCATATTTTCCGTGCCAAAAGACGCAGCACTGGTATGTCTGCCCCTGCTCTCGGACTGACTAGCGGTAGATATCGGTGGCTAACGACGACAACTACGATCATTCGATGAATTCCTTTCTTCTGAATTTTTTATACAAGGTATACACAGACTTCTTCTTCTTCGTTCCATGAGTCTTTCATTTTTGTACGCAGGCCATCTTCCATCTTCCAAAACCCAAATTTCTCTCATCTTCTCAGAGCCATTCGCCGCTCAACCGTCCCATCCCGTCCATCCGTTTTTGTTATCTCTCCCTCATCCTCTTCCGCCGAAGCTCGTATCCTATATCGTCCATTCTCTGTTACAGTTTTACCTCACGATCTGACTGTATACGTTCAGGCTCTCAATCGCAATTTTCCTGAAGTGGATTTCAATGAAGCATTCGATTCATATATTTACCGTAGTCCACACTGTGAGAGAAGAAGTTCGAGGGGCTTGAAAGATAAGCCGATGTATTGTCGACGTCGAGTCATTGAATGCTCGGTGGCTAACTTGCCTTATCCGATCCGAATATACATGATTATTCGTTGGGGTTTATTGGTGCTAAGACTAATCCCAGACTCTCCTGCCCCCATCGATTATGTTGTACAGTTGTTTTTCTACGCATGCCACCTTCTATAAGCTGATAACGCGAATGAAACGAACCAAGACAATACACTGGCATACATTAGTAATATCAAAATTACCTTCCTCAAGCTGCGGTATTTGTTCTTATAGACGAAAAACATGGACGCCATCGCTCGCCATCCATCTTTCGATCGGTTTATCTCATTTATCTGTTTGTGGTCATAGTTACTACAGTTTCAGAAAGGATGGACAGAAACCGCATACAGCCGCGTACCAAAAAGAAAACAGAATTAGAGTGTATATATATTTGTGGATTGTTGACAATCTTGCCTATCCACCATGGCGGCCATAACATTCATCCCGAGCATATTCTCCACCACCAATTCTAGCTCCAATATTTCAACAAACAGTCAGCCCCTTTTGCCAGCCACTGCTTCCGTCGTTTGATTACAGGATAGTGCCAGTTCACCACTTGAAGTCACTGTTTCCGGCAGTTCAGTTCAGGATAGTACCAGCTCACCACTGTCAGTGTGGCCTCTACTTCTCTCATCTCCAACCCCTCCCACTCCCTCTCTATCCCACCAGGCAACTCCAAATCACACACAGGAGCAATAGTCAGCGGGGCCTCGGTGGTGGAGCCTCAGTAACAATGATCGTTGTCATCGCTCTGCGGTCGGTTGATCAGTTGAGGAGGAAAGTCAGAGAGCAATCTTTGGTAACATACGGCATTATGCATATCATGACCCCAATAGGCCTACGCCTGGGATAGTGCTGAATATCAGCGCAAGAGCTAAAGAAAATGTTAGACATATTTCAGCAAATGATGGGGCGGATGCCGCGCGACCCGGGACAGTCAGTCCGTACCCGCTGAAATATCAATCATTAACTCAGACAGACACCTTTTAGCTACACAGTCTCCGCCGGGATTGCCTCCTGAAAGGAATACTATTCTTGACGTGGAGTCCAGTCCTGTAGCCGCTACAAGTGGTGCACGTGGCAAAACTTCCGCTGAGGGATCAACGGAGCTGACGACAGGGGACGTCTTTGTACATCAAGATGGGGGGAGAGTCGAGGTTGAGATGCCCACTCAGGGAAAACTGGAAGGGGAAGAACAAGACGAATGAGATTCCGCCAACTTAGGAGAGTTTCACACGGTTGATGCGGCTTAGTGAAAGCCGAAATAGTAATGGGAAGGGGAGGAATAGGAGGAATAGGATGAGTGAGAGCAATGGCGGTGAAGAGAAAGAACGAAGCGGGCCGGGGAACTGAATT
The DNA here is from genome assembly GCA_027886305.1 of Lentinula aff. lateritia. Taxonomy (NCBI): domain Eukaryota; kingdom Fungi; phylum Basidiomycota; class Agaricomycetes; order Agaricales; family Omphalotaceae; genus Lentinula; species Lentinula aff. lateritia. Next base: position 18,967 of record MU795235.1, on the reverse strand, counting down.
CTTCTTCCTACCATACATATGATATCGAAATTCATTTCCTTGACATGTAAATCTGCAAACTTCCCTCCACACATAGACTAACCGTAACGCCTTCGACAGTGCCGTATTGAGAGCTATTCCTTTATTCCTTTATTTCCTAGCACTAGCATCTCCAAGCCTCTATCGATATCTTCCTTCAATTCATTCAACATCGTCATTCCGTGGACGGATCCCTTTTGACAACTCTTAACTGGGCTCCAGTAAGCTTTAGCTATAGTAGCTTCATGAGATTACCACAATTTTGATTTTCATGAACAGACCAGCGGCCGGTGTTTGATTGATTATCGATTATCAGTATAGGATTGTCGACTAAGGGTAATACTGTGTGCATGTCGTAGTCTCGCTCTGGCAAGGCCAACATTTTTGAGTCATTCATCTACACCCCTGCTCGAAATATGATTCCACTGCGGGTTTGACGTGAAAAACTGTGATCTGATAGTGTAGAAGTTATCACACGGGATTTTGATCTTGTTCTGAATTTCGATCTTCTTCCCGTAACCAGATTTGAGTCCTGGGTAGACCTCTCTCGGTCGTCTGTTGTGTTTTTATCTTACTTACGAAACTCCCTCCCTCCCCCTCTCTCCCCCCTCTCCTCTCTCTCTCCCCCTCTCCCTCCCTCTCCCTCCCTCTCCCTCTCCCTCCCTCCCTCTCCCCCCTCTCTCCCCCTTCCTCTCCCCTTCACAAATCGAGCCTCGGAAGCAGGATATGAAAGACCAGGCGGCAGCTCCACTTGGGGGATAAGTAAAAGAATATACAGAACTCAAGGAAGAGCCTGAGGTAAAGGAGGAGAAAATGAAAAAATGACCATTCACGATTCATATATGACTGTCTGTCTATGTACATAAGTACCTTTGTATCTAACTAACCAACGGAGGAGCAAAAGAAATTTGATTTGGACAACTGGTTATGTATGTAGCAGATTAAGAACGAGAACTTCGGTAGTAGCAGAGAAAGAGAGGAGTATTTGGGAATTGAAGAAACAAAAACCGAATGCGTTAAAATCACCGAGGAAACAGGAAACAAAAGACAGGAGGAACTGACAAACAGGAAACACAGACAGAGCAGTAATTACACAGTAGTAGGGAAAAAATGTTTATTCATCAATGTAACTCTATGTCCTTTCTTCTTCAATCCAACTCCAAGAAAGGAACCAGCTTTTTCTTCCTCTTCTTCTTCATTCTTCCACAGGACATAAATCCATTAATATCCTTTACCTTCTATCCTGTCCATCGTTTTATCTTTATCTTCTTCCTCTGATCAACTACCATGACATTCACGACAAATGGAAACTTCCCAACCCCTCCTTGATCGCCACACCTAATTTCTCCTTCATCACGGACCTGCTCGAATACTCCGGCAGTTTGAGGTAATTTACACACGTCATAACACTTGGAAGGTAATCGTCCGCAGTCAGAGGCGCTTCGTGTGGTTTGCGTACGACGGTTAGTTGGGGATTGAGGCCTCGAAAACCTTCATTGTGTGTGCAATTGATGTGATTTGGTTGTCAGATTTACACGAAGCGCGAAGCGAAAGAGGGGAGACTTACCACCAATAGGCAACTTCGGACTTCCAGTAATAAATTGTAAAAAGTCCCTTCTCGTACTGACGTCGTACTCTGCCATGATCTCCAATAGGTCCCGGATAGCACGGCTTTCAGGGTTGAACCCATGGTCTGCTTTGAGTGCTTCGCTGAGAGCTGAGAGCCGCAAACATGTTAGTAGCGGCTAAGGGAAAATAATGCCATAAGAAAAAAAACACAAGAAACTCACTCTCCACAGTCCAATCTTCATCCCCATTCCCAAACAACATCACCAACTCCTCTACAGTGAAAGCTTGGAGATCGCCAATCGGGAACACTTTACTAAATCCTTCTCTGAACGCTTTGGCTTGCAAAGTGCTCCCTGAGCCGAGAATAGCCTTGAGGACAAGCTGGACGTATTCTTGGACATTGGTTGCCGTTACAACGATGTCCTTTCCAGAGGGCTATATAATTCACAGAAATTGGGGGTGAATGAATAGATTGAGAAAGCGTAAATTATTTGGTTAGAGGGTAACGCACCTTCAACTCGATGTCGTATCCAGGAAGCGTGAAATCAAGCGCAAGATCTTCGACGGTGACAGTTTCTTCAATTAATGCAAGCTTTTTCGCAAGCTAGGTGAATGATTCGTAATGTCAAAAACAGCTTAAGAGGAAGAACACGAAGTTCACCTTGTCGTTCAGAGGCGGCTGCTTATCAGCAGCGGCGATGGTCAATAGCTTCGTAAGGGAATTGGCCAAGTCGGAATCGACAAGCTATCGAAAGAGGAATTGAGTGAAGATTCAATTGAAGGTAAGCTACGATAGATACCTTGAGCGTCGCGATAGTCAACGGAACCTCTTCTCCCAGTACAAGCTTGAGGAACACTTTATTGAACGACAAGTCGATGATCCGCGAGTCCAATAGTGCCTTGGCTACAAATTGCCCGACTACTCGGAAGATATGTGTTCGTTTTCTATATATTATCATTGATCAGGCTATTTTCAGTCGCAGTAGTAGACAACAAAGACCACTCACTGTCCGCCATCATTGGCCATATCCTCTGCCCCAATTGGTGCCGGGTACAACCCACTCGGATGATGTACGAACGGACTAGCGTCAGCTCCAGGAGCCCCATGATCCGAGTCTCTCCAAATCTTCAAATCCTTCCTTGCAAATTCCTTCGAAACCAACGCGTAAAACTCCAAAGTCGGTCCCAAACCTGTGCCAACTTCCTCGAAGTACTCTACCTCGAGCACCGAAGAGGAGGAGCCATAAAGCTCAAAGACTTTGACAGCACTTTCCAAGATGTGTTTTCTTGAGATGCGAACTTTTTGACGTTGAAGTCGTCCAAGAAATCCAATCCCATCATCCCGCCGTGAGCTATCTTGGCCTCCACGAGCTTGTTGTGATTGCCATTTGAGGATAAGGCGAGCATATCCGAAAGAGGTAGATTGGAGGAAATGGTATCGTGTGGCGAAAGGAAAGAGAAAGGGGAAGTGTTGAGGAAGGTCAAGAGCCCAGTCAGGTAAGCAAGAACTAAAGATATGGTAGGTCCATGAAGCCACCACACCTATCCACGTATGAGAATGACTCACCTTGCAACAATCATGGTCTCTTCCAATTGACGAGTGAGTTTCGCGCTCAGCTTGTTGTTTACAAATGCTGTTTCCGGAAGGTTTCGTTTCTCACCACCAAATAGTGTACCCTCTGCTTCGAGAGTATTCAATTGATACAAAACACGCAGCAATCGAACAATTTTTGCATGTGGTGCGTCCTCGACGAGAGAAGAGAGCGGGGGCGTCGATGAACGTGGCTTGATGCCTGACTCCGAACTGTCTATTGGAGAGATTTCATTTAGATATTCAGAATGCTAACCAGAGATCACTGACTTTCAGAAGCTGGAGTAGGTCCAGGAACCTTCTTGAACTTGATGGTGTACACGCCCTGCCAGAAGAGACTTGGGGGTATAGACCCTGTCTTCTTCCTCATCTCATGCTGATGTATAGCTCCGTAGATGGTAAGATCTAAGGGAAGGACATGATCGTCCATAGCAAACTCTAAGTGCCAATCCGTAGGCTTCGCCCTCAAAGCAGACGCATAGGAAGGTCGGGATGAGGTAGAAGGTTTTGATGAAGTTCCCTGATTCACCGATACATTTGGATTCGGCGTTGCAACCCTTGTTCCATCCGGAGTCTGAGCCTCAATCTTGGAACCATCTTCGGCAACAGACAAAGTGACCGTCTTATCTGATATTGAGTTGTCAGGATTTACCTCTTCCTCGTCAAACACTTCTGCATCCAACTCTTCGTCCGAAAACTCGGCCTGTATCTCAGAATCGACCAAGGTCTCACTAGCTGACTCTGCAGCCGCGGGGGGAGGAGGTGGCATTTCATCTGCGGCGGTGTTAGTGGACTGCATGACAGAATCGTCAGTAGCAGCGGCAAGAGCATTGGTAGAAGCATCATCCACTCCAGAGGTTGAAGCCGATTTCTTCGCGCTGAGGCGTTGACTTCGACGACGAGTGATTGTAGAGCTTGAACTACTGTCATGTGAAGTTGATGCTTCTGGTGCTGGAGGTGGTGCTGATGGTGAAGATTCCGATCTGCTAGGTTCTCCCGACGATCCACTGACCCGCGACGATCCCGGGAATCCTGAAGCGGCTAGAGCAGCCAGCATGCCCGACAATCGGGAGCCACTATTACTGAGCACACCTGCTACTCGGGGGCGGAGATAGTCGTGAAGTGCCTGAAACGTTGCGATAGCGTGTATGGAAACGACGATGTTTTGTAGATTCCGAGGAACACCTGAATCGTCCTCAGCCACCAGGCGAAGTCGTAATTGACGTGCAAGCAACGAAGGAGAACTACGCTTAGAGTCTGGAAACACGAACTTCACCAAATGTACACAAGCAACATGCAACGTGTCTACTTACCGTCTGATCCTTGGGATACTGTGATGACGTCGAAGGATTCCATTCTGGTAAAACTCTCTTGCAACTTCTTCACAAAAGTAGAAAAAGGTGTCTGCGAGCTCGACAAAGTCCTGTTTTTCCGGCTGACTAAGGAATCTAACAAAAGCTCTTTACGCCGAGCGAGAGACACTACACAGGGCATTTAGCATTGATCACAAATAATCATAAGAACGTACCTTTTCGATCAGTGTCAGTGGCGAATTCAAGCAAGCCGTCAACAAGACCACTTTGTAGCAACTCAAAGCTGGAAACAGATGTATGAGGAGCTGCAAAGAGCGTAGTAAGATCCCACAACGCTTCAGACAGCTCTTGTTCGCTAGCATTTGCAGGACCGATGCGGCCAACAAGTTCTTTCAAACACTGGAGCGTATGGTCGCTTTCTGCCTGATCGTCGCCTAACAAATACTTGAACTTCATAATTCGAGCACGCAGAGTAATAGCATCCTCTGGGTCATAGGCAATAGATGAAAGCCTTTTATACCCGGGGATAATTGGTGCTGGGGATGAAGACGACACAGACGTGGCAGTTGATGCACTTGCATCAGGAGTCCCTGTATCTGAAGTATCTTTATCTTTGTCCTTGTCTTTGTCCGCCTTTTCTTTGTCCTTTAGCTTCGACGAAGCCAAGGAACGTGCAGCCAATGTTTCTATTTCATGAAAGACTCCCTCTCGACGGAAGGTGGGCTTATACAAAGAAGGCACCTTGGATAGGAGGAGATCTACGAGTTGAAGCGCCCCAATCACAAGGGTGGGATGGTCCCGAGATGAAAGGATAGAGGACGCGAACCCTGCAACCGGTACAAACTAAGTATATAGTGAGTTCGAGATCGTCTCGGTGGAAAAGGAATGCTCGATACCGTTAAAACTTGCTTCAAGCCGTCTGCGTCAAGGAAGCTAGCAGCTTTGAGCAAACCCGTCAGCGTCTTCACTCTCACCGGGGTATTCACACTTGCGGCGTAGACATCAATGAGGATAGGAACTGTAAGCTGCATAAACCGTCCAACAACAGCAGGTTTGGAGCGCAATAATTCTGTGCGATCTGCAGTAGTATTACTTGATACATTTGACGTTGTTGCTGTGGGTTCTGATGCTGACTGTTCTTCTGGTGTAGGTGATGGTGCGGAAGGCGGAGCAATCAGTAGTGCCGCCACTAAGGGAGCTTGCACAGCTGCTCGAGCAGCTACCTTATCTGCCTTGGCTTTCGCTTTCATCATTTTGGCCAAATTTTTCTCGTTATATGCCTTGTGGTCGAAAACGCCATCTGAGGAAGTAGGATAAGTAACAACTATATGCATAAGTAGGAAGAAACTAGCCTTTGGGTAACGGCGGCATTAGTTCCGAAATAAAACTAAGGGTCTCCTCAACCTGATCCTTCGGACGATGCGCCAGATTCTCCATCACAGTCATGTCCGCAAGTCCCCCACCTAACCCTTGACCGCCTGCAGCGTCTCCTTGTTCCGAAGAACTTGCTGATGTTGACGGCAACACACCGGTGAGAATTTGATATACTGTATCCACGATATCGGCCTCGAGAAGAGCGACAGTAACCTTCGGACTAGCCCGGGCGGCAGTGGAAAGAGCGCGGAGAAGTAGGGTATATGTGTTCGGGGCGATCAAGGGCGAGCCCCCGGCAGGCATCAATAATTGATTGACTGCTCGAATGAGTTCTGTATCCACCAGAGATTCAAGGTTTTCAACAGATGATTTGTGGTAAGAGTCTATCACGCGGATGACACAGAGACACGCAAATTCAACAATTCGTTGATCAGAGTAGGAAAGACAGCCCCTAATGATTGGCCAAACGCCGCTGATCATAGGGAAGTGGTCTGAAGAAACGTTGCGACAACAGTTTGAGGCAGCTTGCAGTGCGGTCCTTTGCACAGCAATGGAAAAGAAATCAAGGTAATTGAGAAGCGCTGCGAGACCGCCCTCTCGAACGATCGAACTAGGAAACTCTTCAGATATCTTCTCCATTGTCTGAACATACAATTATGAGTTACTGTTTGCACAATCGATAACGGGCACGTACGCTCAATGTTTGTTCCGCTAGATCAATGTATGAGATCTCAATAAGTTTGCTGCACAAGACAGGAATCGCTCCATGGTAAACGACGGTGTGGGCGACACCAGGCAGCGCTTCCATTAAATTTGCCAGACATCTACAAGCAAGCACTTGAGCTTCGAGGTTCTCGTCTCCGGTGTAGGTCCCGCCCGTGCTCATAGCCAGCGCAGCGGCAAGGGCGGCATCCTCGTCCCGCTCCTCCTCCTCGTCGCCCTCATCGTCATCTTCGTCACGGTCCACGCCTCTGCCACCGAGGATTTTGACGAGTTCCCGCACGAATGCTTCCACTTGAAAGGAACCAGCCAATGTATCCTCAGTGCTGATACTGAGCAATTCACTGAGCTCTTGCAAAGTTACAAGACGAGTAGTGGGATCAGCAGTAGATTTGATGTTATTCAACATGGTCTTGAGACGCGAAGATAGCGACATCATGTAAGAACCAAACTGACGGTAATCACCAAAGATAGCCAAAGCAGCAGCAGCATCATCCAAGCCACCTGGCATACCACCTTGGGCAGGAGACGAATCATCTTCATGGTGGTCTTCATCTTCATCATGATCATGTCCATGCCGGTCTCCATCGTCATTGTCATCATGCTCCTGCACATTTTCGGACCCCTCTCCTTGTCCCTCTTCCACATCCTCCATTGGCTCCGCAAGATTGTCCTCTTCGTGATCTGATTCTTCAGGTTTGACATCTGGATCAATCATATTGATGTCTTCATGATCATGTTGCGACGATTCCAACTCGGCCATAGCTTTAGCTTTCGCAACCATCTTTCCTTTGGTAGTAGATCTAGGTAGCACTGATATAAGAAATACAGGAATCAAAAGAGATAGATTACGGACCTCGTCTTTCTCGGCATGTCAAAGATAGAGCTGGACTGGAATCGGAAACTCTGCGACGTTCGAGCTCGTTTATTCGATGAACCTGGAACGTCTTCGTCTGAAGGAGATTCCGGAGTTGCCCTCTTCTTTCCTTTTGGATCCTTCACGGGTTCGTGTATAGTAAGTGCAGCGTTATTTGCGAGACCGCTACGACGTGTGCTGCGAGGGTTATCGTGAGATTTTGGTGGCAAAACGAAGAGCACAGGAAGAAGTGGATGACTAACCGTCTCCGTGTAGATTCTTCAGTGAAAACTTCCTTTGCTTTGCCTTTTCCGGAGGCTGGTTCACGGGTTCGTTTGTTACTGATTCGGGTGCCGCGAGAATATTCAGCGGGTAGTGTTGAGGAGAGAGACCGTTCTGCAGACAGGTCGCGCTCCTTATCCTGAGCTTTTTCCTGTGACTTTTGCTTTGCGGCTCTAACTCGCGCACTTGATCGTAATGGCCTCGCTGAAACGTCGGCGTTGTGGTCTTGGTCGAGCTGAGTTGTCGAAGATGTACTGGCAGTAGCTTCTTGAAGATGCGAGGGTGATATGTCCATTTAGTAGATGCACCCAGCCATCGATGGAGTCAATCAAGAAGGGATGCCAGTTGCCTTTGTCGTCGTCAGTCACGGTGTTAAGAACTTCGGCGAGGCACCGTACGTAAGCCCCCAGAACTGCTTAGTCATCATCGGCGTTCGACAACCTTCCAAACCAGAAACTGAACTTGTAGAAATTGGCAGAACTCAAGGTAAGAGTCGGCTTAGTTAATGCTTGGAGAACAGAACACATTTTATAGCACAGCTATCTCTAAGCCAGATTGGACTTCAGGACTTCCTCGACGGTATCTACGAAAATTTCGACGATCTTCTCAATCTCTGCCTTTGTAACATTGTAGGCAGGTGCGAGCAAGATATGGTCTCCTTTTGTCCCTTCAAGGTTGGAACCACCCGAAAAGCCCATAATGATCAAGCCTTTCTCAAGTGCACGGGCTTGCAGTACTATCCCAAATTTCTGACCTTTCATATCTACCTTCGCAGCCTCTGGCAATTCGAAATCAAATTCAACGCCCCAGAAAAGACCTCCGCCTCTGATGTCAAAAATGTACGGTGCTGCAAAAGCATTTGGTCCTCGAAGTCGCTCATATAGAAGTTCAGCTAGAGTCTAGTATCATCGGAGTGCTCTTGTATAAAACTTGTTACAGCTTACAGAGATGCGCTCCTTGAATACGACAGTTTTCAAGCAGTTTTTCTGACGCAATCACTTCTTGTACTGCAACTGAAGCGGCACACGCCAGTGGATTAGCCTGTATATCTTCAGCGATCGTACGGCTTGATCAGAAAAGATACTAACCTGGTATGTATGACCGTGCTTCCAAATTCCAGATTTATCCCGTATTCCTTCAGCTATAGTTTTGGACATCAATACAGCACCAATTGACGCATATCTGAGTGACGATTAGTTCTGCGTCTGATTGCTGGCCAAATAAACTCAGTTACCCTCCCCCCAATCCTTTAGCAACTGCTTGAATGTCTGGCTATAATAGTGTGAGTAAAGGTGACAATGGAGCAGACATTGTCCCTCTTACAGCAGCGCCGTCTCCAAACGATTCCCAAGCGTGCATCGTGCCCATTCCTAGCTCACCAGTTACTTCAAACACAGAAGATTCTAACTCGATTTGACTCACTGCCCATTCCACTCATGACCTATGTACACCGACATAAGCAAGTCGATCGAGCCCAGGACAAGAGGTGACCGTACCTCGTCGAGAATGAATAGGGCGTCATACTTACGGCAAATCGCTTTCATTCGAGCAAAATATCCCTTTGGTGCGGGGCAAGCACCAGTGGTAGCTCCAACGACAGTTTCAGCGACGACTAGTCATGATTTTAGTTATACTCTACAAGTAGAGCAGAACTGCACCCACATCCAATGACAGTATCAGGACCCAGTTGGTTGAATTTGGCTTCAAGCTCTTCAGCCAATCGCTCCACATATTGTTCTTCAGTTTCATCTGCATGCTGGAATCGTGCAGCATAGGCAGGAGAGACATGGTGGTAATTTTGATGATCCAGGATTGCTTCATAAGGTCCGCGTCGGCCAGGGTGATACGCAAGCGATAATGTAGCTACGGTGTTTCCATGGAAGGAGAGCTGTCGAGCGATGAAATTGGAACGCTTGGGTTGTCCGATTTCTTCATAATACTATGAGCGAAGGATGAGGTTTTAAAGCTCAACACAGAAGCCTGGCCGCAAACCTGTCTGGCAAGTTTAATGACACCCTCCATTGCTTCTGAACCTGTGATTCATGCACACAAGTCCGTCACTTACAGTCAGCCACACAGATGATATCTGACAGTACATACCACCAGAAGCAAAACCACAAAGTTCGAATGCGCCATTACCACTTTTGATCAATATTTCAGCAAGCTTCTCAGCAGGCTCGTTAGAAAGTTGCATGTTGTAAACATCTAATGACGAGCAATCCCTTTTCTCTTGAGTAGCGGGATTGTGCAAATTTCGAGTAATGAGACGCACAAGGTACACGGTCCAGTTGATCTTTGATAGCTTGGATCACCTGTGGATGGCTTGTACCAACGCACGCGACAGCAGCTCCTCCAACCGCGTCGATTACTCGGCGGCCATCTTCAAGATCGAGGTAGATGCCTTCACCATAGGTAGCCACTGGGGGCCTCCACGGAGTACGATGGATGATGGAAGAAGGCCTTAAAGTGGGTATATCCGATTTCAAATTTGCAGTAGGGTCATAAACCAAAGATGCAAAGGTCATGATGGAAGTTCTAGTGAAAAAAATTAATTTGAATTTCGGTTATCCGATGCAACGTTGCAAGATAGGCTGAAAACGGAACCATTGCGATCGATAACAAATTTCTGGCTTCACTTTGACTTCATAGTCTAACATCCAAGTATCTTCATACGCGTTCAATGGGGCATAATGGCGGCTGAAAGTCAGGAATCAACGTTCGATCCAGTTTATTGCTATAACTCAAATCTGGGCTATGATTCTTTGTAACACGTAGGAACACCTGCAGAAAAGTAAAAATCAATCTTGTAATCTGCAAATGCTCTGTACATTGTCATACCACGCAGGAGTAACTACCCTAAGCTAGATTATCGGCGGAGAATAACATTTATTGAAGTACATCTGCGACCATCTCGAGAATTTCTCTGATACTCTTTCCATTGTTTTTCAGGTCTTTTGCAATCGCCTGCCAAACAAGCCCATGATGAGGTTCAGCAGTTGCACATTTTGCTCTGACTTCCTCGCGGTGTTCCTGGGATCCAGATAAGGTAAGAAAATTTACGAAGCTAAGGATCATACCTCAGTTCCATGTTGACGCTCAAATTTCAACCACCATCCCCACAAGTCACCTATATCCGCACCCGTATCGACGGAATCGTCAGGCCGAGGAGGAACAGCTCGCTGAAACCATTGCCTTGCCTTTTCTATCTTCCTTTCCGCCCAGAACAGTCGTGCAACGGTACAAATAATGAGCGGGTTGTCATTACTCTTCTTCAACGCATCGAGGGCACGCGTCTTCCGCTGCGGACGAGGCTCTAGCCAGATCGACATCGTCCACAAGAGGCCTGATGTAGGACAATCTTGCAATCCCCGAGCAAGCATAGCTTTAGCCTGTGCAGCGCCGCCAGAACGTTCTTCGACACCTACTGCTTCGGCCCAGATAAGCTCGTTGGAAGGATTGACTTGACGCGCTTTGTCAAGTAATGCACGAGCTTTTATACTTTTCCCCTCGGTTTCTTCGAGACGACTTGCTAGAATCCATAAGATAGATTCTTTGGGACATGCCTTAAACCCTGCAGCATAAGATGCGCGCGCAGCAGGGAATTTGTTCTGGGACTGGTATATCTGACCTTGGACCATGTATAATTTGGAAAACTTAGGGAATTTTTTGAGCGCTGTAGCCAACGTCTCCAACGCTGCATCGAGTTGCCCTTGCTGTCGCTCGAAGGTCGCCGATTTCATCCAAATCTGTCAGACAATGTTAGTCAATGGTGGAGACAAATGAGGATGATATACCCTTTCGGTGTCTGCGGTACTTCGTGCTCGGATCAGTAGTTCTCTTGCTACATCGAGGTGTCCGTTTTCTGCTTCCAATTTGACCGCAGCCAACCAAATCTTTTCACTCTCTTTATTGGCGTCAAAAGCCGTTGCAAGCACGTCCCGGGCACCCTGAACATTACCCGCTAGCCACCTTTCTTTAGCTGCCATGAGCCACAATACTTCTGCTTGTGGACAATGTTTGACAGCTTCCGTGAGAATGGCATCCAAGCTTTCGCTAGTTCCATGAGTTTTCTCCAACCCAGCCGCACGTATCCACAAATTCTTCTTGTCGGGAAATACTTTCAGTGCAAACGCCAATATCGCCCGGGCTGTTCCGACCATGTTTCTGCTCAAAGCGCCCTCAGCATCGTCTATCCACGTGTCAAGACGGTCTTCTTCTTCGATATCCATCGCAATCGTAGCCTTGACTATAGATTCGGAAGTCAGAACGCTGCCTTGTGTTTCACACTTTTCTGCTTCTTTTAACCACTGCTCCCTCGTCAACAACACACCATGACGCCGAAGTTCTCGTACGCCCGCCTCAATTGTCTTATCCACCAGGTCCAGCGCCTTTTTCTTTTCAGCCTTGGTCTTCTCCGCACCCATCATTGAGGCTTCCTGTTCTAAAAGTCTCCCAGCTGCTATCCAGATCTCGTGCGAGGTAGGTATAGCTTTACGCGCTTTGTTCAACACGGCCTTCGCTTTATCGAGAGTCTCCAATTGGGCAAGGGCAAGCCATAGCTCGACGGATAACGGGATGACTTCGACAGCACGAGATAGGAGGACTCGGGCATCAGAGGCAGAAGATTCAAGGTTTACAGTTTCCTTCCACAGCCGAACAGAGTTTGGAATATGCTCCAGAGCTGGACGATTTATGAGCTCAACCCAGAAGACGGGGATTTGTGACGGAACGTACCCTTTCTTAGAACTCGACGCTTAGATTTAACGTCATGCTCGAGATCCGCTGCCGCAAGCCAGATCTTTACACTTTGACCTACATGCTGAACAGCATTTGCAAATATCACTTTTGCATCTTCGTTGTTCTAACAATGGAATATCAACTAGGGGCCGGAATGGAAAGAAATAAGACATACGTGCAGTCGTGCAGCTTCCAACCAAACGTCCTCATTCTTCGAACATTGTTCGCATCCCTGCTTAATGAGCTTTCGTGCAGCCACCATGCGACCAGCGTGTTCTTCCAAACAGGCCGCAGCAATCCATCCGGGAGCATGCTTTGGATTGGACTTGATAAGAGAGTCGAATAGCATACGCGCTCTCTTTATGTCACCAATTTCGGCGTCGGATTTCAACACAACACTATTGAGGGAGGTGAGGTATCCTTTGGGATCGATGGAAGTGGAAAGACCAGATGAGGTCGAAGTGCCAGATACCTAAATGGAAGATAAACAGAAAAGGAATCATTGAGGAAAGGGTCATGATTTATTCTACCTACCTGATCGAGTTTGAGGGACAAGATTTTGTCTCTTGCCTGTCCTATTTCGACAAAGTTTGTGGGACCTGCTTCAGCAGGCGTCACAAGTCCTCCAGTCTGCGCAACCAGATTTGAATCAACTCTATGTGAGATTCAAGATACCTGGATACGCACCTGTTGCTGTAGTGAGTCTAAAGAATTCTCGTATTCTCCTCGAGAACGATCCCCGGCAAGTATACTATCAGACACAGCATATGTTCTCTCATATTTTGGACGTTTCCGCTTTGTGAGATTCCCCACCTCTGGTATACTCTCCCACTCCTCGTCAGTGACAGCAGAAAGTCCTCTCTTCAGATCAGCAAATTGTTGTTGAATTTTTGGTCGTTCGGCGCGATGTTTTGCTAGTTGCGCTTGCTCCTGTGCCTCCCTGACGAATAAGAAAGGAGATGAAAGAAACGTCGGACGAGCTATACCTCAACTAACCAGAAAGAAGCACACACCTGCGTGCCTTACGTCGTGCGTCCATAGCTGCATCCACCGCTTCATAGATTTTGTCTGCCTCCTCGTCGTCCTGCTCATAGGCAGTTCCTGCAAAAAGACCGTATTCATTATCTGGATCTTGAAACTGTTCCGGGTCGACTTCCGCCTCTTCCCCTCGTCTTGCTTGGGCCTCCCTATATATAGATTAACGGAGAACGTAAAGGCGACAGTGGATACCCACGCGATGACTTCTGCGGAAGGACCCTCACGAGCTGGACCGATATCTGAACGTGTGGTGAAACCGGAAGCACTTGAAAACAGGATGATTAGTCATTGCATTACAAACAACAAAAGGACGTATCGCTCACCCACGACCAAGGCCAGCAACGTAGGATGCGGGTGCTGGCATTGACAGGAAAGCCAGTTTGTTTGGTTTATTAGAGGCCATGTCTATAGAATACAGACCTTGGTGAATGGAGAGAGTCAAAGATATTGTGGGAATAAATTCATCTTGACCAAGAAATTGAAACGGCAGAATTTTAATTCTCCTCTTTTTCTTCATCATGCGCAAACAACTTGACCCTCGGATACCCATTCTTGTCAACAACAACGTCACCAAAAACCATCGTTCGTTTGTTGTGCTTGTGGGGGACAAGGGTCGAGATCAAATCGTTAACTTGCATTTTCTGCTTTCTCAAGCAAGAGTGAGCGCTCGACCTTCCGTATTATGGTGTTATAAAAAAGATTTGGGATTTACTACGTGGGGAATTTACTTATTCCGAAGGATACACCTCTGATCTGCGATCTTTTCAGACATCGTAAGAAACGCGAGGCCAAAATCAAACGCGACGTCAAACGCGGAATCCGCGAACCCAATGACCAGGATCCCTTCGAGATATTTGTCACCGTCACTGACATTCGTTACACCTACTATAAGGAATCTCATAAGATTCTGGGCCATACGTATGGCATGCTTGTATTACAGGACTTTGAGGCTCTTACCCCGAATCTTCTCGCTCGGACGGTTGAGACTGTGGAAGGAGGAGGACTGATCGTTTTGCTCTTAAAAAGTATGAACAGTCTCAGGCAACTGTACACTATGGGGATGGATGTCCATGCACGCTACAGGACGGAATCGAGTGGAGAGGTTAAACCACGGTTCAATGAACGATTTATCCTCTCTCTTGCTGCATGTCCGGATTGTCTATTCCTTGATGATGAATTGAATGTACTCCCATTATCGAAAGGGAAAGATATAGAACCACTGCCCGAACAAAACGGAAAAGGGACAACTAGAAATCAAGAAAATGCGGAACTCAGAGAGCTCAAAAATTCCCTTGAAGGCAGTGTCCCTGCTGGTCCCCTGGTCGCTTTAGCAAAAACCACAGACCAAGCTCGAGCATTGCTCACTTTCGTCAACTCCCTGATTACTCCCTCCGATCCATCTTCGTCTTCTAACCACTCGACTTCCCTTTCTTCTGCTCTCAATACTACAACCACCCTTCTCGCCGCTCGAGGCCGAGGAAAATCCTCCGCATTAGGTCTTGCATTAGCTGCTGCAGTGCATACAGGATATGCCAATATATTTCTCACCTCCCCAGCTCCTGAAAACTTACAAACCGCCTGGGAATTCCTATTCAAAGGTCTCGATGCTCTCGGCTGGGAGGAGCACCTGGACTACGATATTCTCCAGGCCACGCACGATCTTTCCTTGTTTGGAAATGGCGTAGATGAAGCCGCCGAAAGTAGCCCAACTTTGGGCAAAGGAGATGGAGGGAAGAAACCTATTGTGCGGGTTAACATCTTCCGCAATCCCACTCATCGACAAACGATCCAGTACATCGATCCTCGTGATGCTCATGTTTTAGGTCAGGCGGAGCTCCTTATCATTGATGAAGCCGCTGCTATTCCCCTTCCTGTCGTACGCAATCTTCTGGGTCCGGCGATGGCTAAGGGTAGCGCTTCTGCTGGTGGGTATGCCGTTTGGCTAGCTAGTACTGTGAACGGATACGAAGGAACAGGGAGAAGTTTGAGTTTGAAATTGATTCAGCAATTAAGAGACAATTCGAGCTCCGGCCCACCAACGAAGGGGGACAGTGGGAAGGGTAACTCTAGCAATGGCAATCGCACATTAAACGAGGTTAAGTTGTCTACTCCCATACGATATGCTCCTGGAGACGAAGTTGAGAAGTGGCTTAATACTTTGCTATGTTTGGACGTCTCTTCATCATCTGGTAAAATGTTAATTGTCACGAGTATCTCTGAAGCTGACGCTGTTCTGTAGCACCTTCGTCGTTCTCCACACTCCCTCATCCTACTATGTGCACTCTATACCACATCAACCGGGACACTCTGTTTTCCTTCCATCCCGCTTCCGAAGCTTTCCTTCAACGCATTATGTCACTCTATGTTGCCAGTCACTACAAAAATCAACCTAATGATCTCCAGCTAATGAGCGACGCCCCTGGACACGAGTTATATGTCCTACTTCCTCCGATCGACGCCGAAGACAAGGAGGAGGCTGACATTCTACCTCATCCACTTGCAGTGATTCAAGTCGCTTTCGAGGGCCGTATTTCACGGGAGTCCGTCCTCTCGTCTCTATCGCGAGGACTTCGCGCTGGTGGAGACTTAATACCATGGCTCATAACGCAGCAATATCAAGAGACAAAATTCGCGGAATTAAGTGGAGCAAGGATCGTGCGAGTGGCGGTTGGCGAGGGAATCGGTGGCGTGAGCTTCACCACATCTCGAGATTTTCTTCCCAAAATTAAAAGCTCTGATTTAGATGGGCTACGGAAGCCGTGCGATTAAATGCCTCAATGCGTACTTCAGCGGGGAGTACTTCAACTTGGACGAATCTGAAACTGAGAACAATGCAGAGACTAATGCCCGCAACGATGCGCGCGAGGCTGGCGATGCTGTGAATGACGTCCCTTGATAACTTCACCTTGTGTGCTAACATATTTCATATCAGAAAAAAGCAACACTCCACACGGAAAAAATCACTGTCCGAGCACCAAACGCTATGCCTCCACTCCTACAGCGTCTATCCGAACGACGTCCAGAGCAATTGGACTATCTCGGTGTTTCGTATGGTTTGACGGGATCTTTACTCAGGTGTGTAGTTTGTCCTTGGGTCCAGTACATGCGTGTATAATCTTCTTCATCTAGATTCTGGAAACGTCTCTCCTTTGTCCCTCTGTACATCCGCCACACTCCTAGTGATCTCACAGGTGAACACACATGTGTTATGGTCCGTGGATTAAACAGCACGACGGATGTTGAGATGGAGTGGTTAGGCGAATTCGGTGCAGGTGAGTGTCTCGATCTTCGCATCGACCTTCATCAATTCCATTCTTATCGTAGATTTCCGTACTCGACTTCTCACCCTTTTATCCTTCCCAAAATTCCGTGACTTCGGAAGTGTGCTGGGACTCAGTGTCCTCGAAGCGATAAATAACAATACAAGCATCAAGGCTGTCGATACCCGGGAGTTGCAGGGAGGGGTGAAGGGTGTGTGCTGTCTTTTATACACTTGTTATACACTTTTTTCAAACTCCTTCCTCTTACCGCAGCTTTAACACCAGCGCTTTTACCATCTCTGCTTACGCCATTCGACCTCAAACGGCTGGAGTCATACGGTAATAATCAATTAGATTATCATGTTATTTTGGACCTACTACCTCTCGTTGCGACCCTCTTCTTCCAACGTAGACTGAATCGACCAAAATCCAGTGAAGCATCCGGCGAGGTGAATCATCTAAGCTTGAGTGCAGTCCAGAGCGCAATTTTGCTTGGTATGGGCCTTCAACGTAAAACCGTGGAAGAAATAGAGGTGCGCATTCATTTGCGCTTCGTTGGGCGTATAGGATTTAAACTATCACTCGCACAGACAGAACTTTCATTACCCGTTTCACAAATACTCGCAATGTTGGTTAAACTTATTCTCAAGATTACGAAACGTATCAAAGACGTTCAGAAGGAGGGCATAACGCAAAGCATGCGTGATCATTCGACAGCTGTCCCCCTCCCTTCAAATGATGGACCCGCGGAAAGCGAAGGAGAAGCATGGAAAAATGTCTCAGCAACTGTCGAAGCAGAATTAGAAGCAGCCGGTGCAGAAGAGAAGAACGCCATGAAGAAAAGGGAACGACAACGAGAAATGATTAATTCTTTAGATTTGAGAAGGTGAGTGAAGACGTTGTCAGTATCCTCGTTTCGTGCTTGTCATCATATCTGTATTTTTTTCGTCAACAATTCTGACCACCAAACTGCTAGATATGCAATCGACTCCTCAATAGACTGGTCAACTGCTGAAACGCAGGTAACTAAGATAGCTGGAACTGTAAGCAAAAAGTCCCTTCAAACTGTGGTTAGCGTAAAAAGTGGTGCAGGCAGTAAAAGAAAAGCATCTGATGAAACTGGAGATAATGGAGAGGGAGGCGTGAAAAAGCCAACGCGCAGAGGAAAGAAAGCGAAACGATGAACAAAATCCACACGAACTTTTTGTACTACACTACATATGTTTCTCGCCATCTTTAATTGACGCAGTTTTCGTTCCATATCGCAAATATGCCACAGCATGGCTTCCTTCTTGGCCCAGGCTTGTCCCCCATCTGCTCATTGCTCCGACTATGCTGAGTCTCCCGAGTCAGAACCTAAACATCTCTAAGTTGTATGCTATTGTGAAATGAAGCCAAGTTAGGCAATCATCGAAATCTATAACGTTTCCGAAGCACATAATACCAACGTCCAAATTTCAAACTACCTAGTTTGTAAAACAATCATCTTTTTGTACCACAGGTCAACTCGTAGTTGAAGTCTCATTTCTGGAAGCTTTTCAGGGGTGCAGGCAGCACTAACAAGACTCACAAGGCATGAGCAAGTGAACAGGTAAAAGAGAGAGAGATAGTGTCAAGTCCATGCCTCGGTGCTCCACCTCGCCGCTCGGTATCCCAAGATCCACTCTTTATTGTAATCTCCTTCTTATTGTTCTTTCTCGCTACACATACCCTTTCATTCTAGTCTCTCCTTATTGTCTTTTACTTTACCCTGCAGGTACTACACATATAGCTCCTAGTAGTTAGCCTGGCGCTCCGCACCGATGCGCCGATCCGTAGATATAAATACTGCCTGTACGCTACTGTAGTTCCTCAGTTTGATTATCACCTTAGATCAGCTTAGATCTCCTCTTCATCTTAGTCACTCTCTAGTCTTCAGGCTCGTTGCCTTGAAGTACTTCTTGCCCTGACCTTAGGACTTATAAGTTCTTTGGTTCGCTCCCCGTCGTCGGCGTTACCGCCGTTCCGACCTGGCTGCTTCTAGTTCACCTCCCTTCTATTCTCGATCTCCGGGGACTAACAGCGTAATGGCGGTGTTGTTAATAACTTCACCACTGTCCCATTCGACCTTCTTGTAAGACCTGGGTCAGAATAGGTCTTAAAGTGGGTTGTTGGTATGATGAGTTTACGTTGTAGCGTGCTAGGAGCAGGCTGGAGCTCGAAGGGAGCT
>MU795234.1:0-38273 GCA_027886305.1 Lentinula aff. lateritia | reverse complement strand
AAGAACGCGGAAAGAAGGTGATGGTGTGAGCTGGAAAAAACTGGCGATGAGACCGGATGTGACAATGGGCAGGTCACAGTACGCAAAAAATATTCATTACCAGGTTTTATTCAGGTTTTATTCTACGGGAATATTGCCGGGTGCGTGCAACGCGGAATTTCTGAGGTCCGGAGCGTGCTACCGTTATTAGATCGCAAATCGACGCAAATCGAATGATACTAAGGCACGCTCCCCTAGATGACATACTCCACTAGTCAGAACTTTGTCCTTCTACCAAGGCTTTCAAACCTTGATTTGGAATTTCAATAGCGGGATAACGTACTTTATCCTTCCGGGTTGATTCCTATGCTTCTTTCGCGGTCTATCTAGGCTGCAGATGCTAAAGATGCATGGATATACATTGAAAGATGCTCATGTGGGATGCATTACTGGGATCCACGGTTTGCATTTTAATTATAGTGCATATTTCCATTAGATCTGCTTCAAATCCTTGCAGATCAAAAAATACTGATTCTCAACTTGAACATCGAACCCTGGCGGGAATGATGACATTCAAGCGACTGAAAGTATCCGAAGTTGACCTCCCCACCGGGGGAAACTCCTGTTCCGTCCACTGTTTTCTTTCGCGCTACGTGTCAACCTGGTGTCACCCACTCACCGCGATTCGCAGGCGCATTGAACTTCTGGCGCCACGACCCAACCGCGGATGCGTCAGTGGCAACAAAAATCTTAGCAATCCAATACTCCCGGGCCAGCAATAAAGGCGTGTAGGGGTTTTCGAAGGTTGTAGCAGCAACATCATCTCAATGAAAGTAAAGAGAATGCGTGAAATGGGGAGCCTGCGAGCAAGCATCTTGGGAACGGATCGTCCCGCCTAGAGAAGAGAAGATGAAGATGCGCAAAAAACGGTTAAGATACAGAGTAAATAGTACATACAAATAAGCTATGAATAAAGATGAGCTATACTAACGATACATGTAACGTCGACAGAATGTGCAGAACTTTTGGTGACACAGATAAGGTGGAGTAGGCGGTGAGATATATGGCGTAGACCTCAATGAACAGGCGCAGTCATCGGGGGAAAGCATCAGCTTCAGACTCGACCTCAGAGTCAGTAATGAAGCATGATGTGAAGTTTAAAGATACCTCGAGAGGCATTCGTGACTTTGTCCAAGTCAATGACCGAGTGCAACACTGGCAATCAAATTTATCCAACGTTTCATCCAGAAATCTAGATCTTTCTCCCGCCCACCCAGACTGGTTTCCAAATTGGATACAACGATGCGGGCGACGACGCAGAAGACGATATTAGCTTCGAGACCGGGGTCGATGAAAACGGGAAAGAAGACCGAGAAGACCGAGTGCATTGACAAACCGAGTTTTTTGAGTGGTTGATGTTCGATAACAATGACGGCGGTACATGGCATCGTCTAGTAACGGGACACCTTCCAAATGTACTCGACATCGTGACATCACGTTCGATATCGAATTCCAGAGCTGGTTCAGTCATCATGGGGACCCATGAAGGAGTGTTCGGAGGAGGAGACGGAGAGGTAGAAGGTTTCGCCAACAAGACTGCTAAGATCAGCTTGATATGCGCAGCCTGCGCGCGAGGATCGACAGCCCTATTCAAGATCTGTGTCAAGCTCTCGACGAGGTTCCCCTTAATTTCATTGTCTTTCAAGGCTTCTATCAAAATTTCCCTCGTTTCTTCCAGCTCGTTTAGTTCCCTTTGCTCCTTCTCCCTCGCCTCTCGTTCATGCCTCTCCTTCTCGTCCCAACCTTTTTGCACCTCGAGAATCATCTCCTGGACCGTAGGCGCCAGAGGCGCAGGCTCATGAGAATTGAGTCTAGGTTTCTTTCGTTTCGGCGGGCCCGTGCAATGGAGTAAGTGGGGGTCGATGGTCTTTGAGTTGACGATAGAGGGGAGTTCGGATGCAAAAGGAAGATTAGGAGGGAAGGTCGAATGAGGAATAATCTTCAAAGGGAGTTTAGAAGGTGAGGGAGTAGAAGAAGAGCTCGCGGCAACAGCAGTCGAACAAGATGAAGAAGGTGATACCGAGCTTGAACTCGCGGCAATTGTGATCGATGATGAGACCGACGGTGATGAGTACGTCAGCGGATATTCGACCGAAGTTTCAAATGGTAGCACAGGTGAACTTGACCGCGAACGGATGAGTATCGGTGACGCTGCACTGTCCCCAGGGCTTTGGTATAAGGTTGGTGTCGGCGAGTCATGACTAGACCAGTCAGACCCGAGCACTTCCCGCTTCGCTTTCCGCTTACGACCAGCAATCTTGCGGAGCTCGATTGCCGGCTGCAGGAGTAGTGGTTGTAAGTGTTGAGAAGGTTGAGAAGGGCCTATGTCACTAGACTGTGGAGGATGCGAAGGACCGCTAGAGATAGGCTGATACTGGAATTGTTGGTACTGTTTCTGTCCTGGTGCGAAGAATCGAAATAGGTGAGGGCTAGGAGGGATCGACAGACGCGCTGGTGTTGATGGAGTGTCAGACCGTGGCGCCGTATTCGAGGTCCGAGGAAACGACACTGGATTTTGTTGAACTCGACTCTCAGGAGAACCCGCTTGACCAACACTCAGGGAAAGAATGTCCCTGTCTTCAAGAGAAGATTGAGCTTGAGGGTGCGAAGGAGCCTATGATAGAAATAAAGTTGAGATTCACCCTTCGTGTAGACGGTAAGACGTAAGGACAACGTACATTAAGGTTGGCATTTCTTATACGTGGTGGACTTTGAGCAGCTCCTTGATCGGGATGCGTTAATTGGTCTTGATCCCATCGTCTGTCAGATACCCGCGAGTGTCTGGCAGGTGAGGTGGATGTTGAGGGCGTTGACGCCGTAGCGGAAACAGGTGGAGACAATGATGAGTCTAAGGGCGAAGATGCGGATATGCGTCTAAAAAAACCGGCGCCCTTCCTCTGATGTGTTTGTGACGACCCGACAGGAATAGACCGAGGATGTTCTTCTGTGTTATGAATTGGTATGGGTATAGACCTGGCTGTAACAGGGACCGTAGGACGAGTTGTCATAGATATCCGACGCGTATTTGTTGGTGGATTTTGTTGTGGCATTGATGGAACGACTGGTATCATAGCACGAGCAGGTTGATAGCGCGAGGAAAGTCTGGCAATAGGCTTCAAATCTTCCTCGGACCGAGGCATCCATCCGTATACTCGTGGAAACGATGACGTTGAAGGAGATTGCGAGGCAGTAGTCCCGAACGCGTCAGATTCGTGATATCCTAATTGCTGAGCGTGAGAATGAGGCTGGGAACGTGGTGAAACAGCCTGGGATGAAGAATTTGAGTACGAGTTTTGGTGTGACGCTAAAGCAGCGGCAACGGCTTGCGAATTCGTCCACGCGTCGTTATCAGGAACGGATATTTGTTCTATCAGCTGTTGATTCATCCTACGCCAGTTTATTGTATTCTCCAGGTCATCTGAAGCGAAAGCAGGACCACTATAGCCCTGGGGATGAAAGAATCTAGGTTGCTCTCCGGCATTTCGTTCGAATTGACTTGCCTGTCCGGATGGACCAGCGACTGGATGGTTATGGTTTTGCAATTCTCGATTTGTGAAGGGGTAGAGGATAGAATTCGACGATGAGGGTAGTGGCTGAGGATTGTTGATGGGCTGCGTCCCGATACCAGAGTGGTTGCGGTGGCGCTGGTTACCGTGAAAATGAGCACCAATCAGTGCTATTTTTCGCAGATCGTTGCTATGATTGTGAGCCGTGTTTGCGACCGAAACACGACGAGGAGGAGATCTGGGCATTGGAGTCTTGCTCATAACCAGGGATCATGCGTAGGATTGTACGTGGTAGTAAGAGATAATCGCCAACCGAGTCGAGCAGACTATTGTGGCAGGGTGAAGGAATGAAGACAAGATAGAACGTCCATGAACGGGCCTTGTATATTAACATGGTGGTTGCTTGTCGACGATACCGTGACCGCAAAGTACAATGAGTCTTGACTGTTACCATGTTATGGGCGCCAAAAATACTGTTTTTGTTCTGTTCAGATTGGCAAGTCTGCTTTCAAGTTTTCGTGAAGGAAACTGGTAAAGAAAATAGTCAATGCTCACTATCTCTGCCTACTTCATTCTCTATCATGTAACCATCGTCTTCTCTAACCTCACTCCTCAATTAGGCAAGAAGTATAGACGTATGCACAAATTTCCACTGCAATTATCAATGGCAAGCCAGAGCCAAATTCTAGCGTCTCAAGACCGCGTCGAATTTGGTGAAGAGCATACCTGATTCAAAGTGGGCCGAAGTCAAAGTTTGCAGATTAAGGCCGAAAGCATTTAACAACCGTGGTCCGTGGATGATTGGAACTCCGCTTCACTCACCTCGCCTGTTTACAAGGTGTAATTCATCTGCTTATGTCCTCTGTAACTTTAAGAGGATTGACCGTATGTGTAACCCCACGATAAGGATCCTCACTGACATCCGTATGGACCAGGTATGGATATTCATAGAATTCATACAATCCGCGTTGCCTTTTAATTATACAAAGGTTCTTGTCTTACTCTGCCCATTCGGGTCTATTCATGATTCTTTCACTCAACTTTTCTGGATGTGATTGGGTCACTATTTCTAGGTTAAATCCGTCCATTCTGGCGGTCCCAAGTAGACTATCATACATTTAGTGGTGCGCTTCTCTGGTATCGCTTCGAATTGGCTGTTTGTGCCACCCCGGGTGCCAACTTCATCTCGGACTGTCATTAGTGGTCCTGATTTCCAACACGACTTCGCTCAAGTAAGTCATGCAGAAATAAATGCCGCCTTCATTGGTCAATTCTTGTCTTGGATACCATAGAACCCTCAAGATACTCACAGCGAATCCGCTCAGACTCGGACCCAGTCTCGAGGATATAGAAGTAAATAAACGACAGAAGGTCACGGTATACTGAGGAACCGAATTTGATCATCGAGGCATTCTGGTATATTCTAGCCGTATCAACGACGAGACATTGGCCATACTCAAGATTTTATTCTATTCGAATGAATACAAGGTGCCTGCATGTGATACATGATTCGGATTTTTACGATTCCAGCTTGGAATTATAGGGAATTATGGACATACTACAATCTCCCACTAACAATCCTCCCTATGACCAAGCTGATCATCAGAATTGGTAGGAACTTGAGAATAAGGACCATTCATGGACTTATACCCGAGGGACGGATACTAAGCCACGCAGAGTTGGTAGCTTTTCCAATTTGTTGAGGTGCAATCTTCACGATGTTTTTAAATGTAGCACATTCGGAACATGTAATAGTACTCACCAAAAGACATCCAAATCACCTTGCCTTGAGATCGCGACAATCATCTAGGGCGATGTCAAAGCATGTTATTTCTGAAGTCAAAGCGCAAAATATCTTACGCCATTAGAAGGGTCCGTATGTCCCGGAACATCGACCCCGCGAAATTTGATGGTCCAATCAATTCAAAATCATGAAACTCCGACACGTTCGATAAAAAGCGTGATCTTGTGAACCTCGTTTCGCTCTTTCTTTCGAGCTATCATCTTCCCAACCGTAACTCAGACTCTTATATTTCCGCAGCAGCCGCGTTCTTTGGTTCCCTCATCGAGTACATTCTCATAACTCAAGCCACTCAATATATCAAAGTTGTGCCACTGTGCCCACTCACATTCCCGAGAATGCCTCGTGCCAAATCTCTCGTGAGTCTGCTTTGTTTTTCTCGAGTTATTTTCCTTCCCAATATTTTTCCTTTTCTGGGCTCCTATACGCAGCTTTGACATCATGCAGTACTCGAACCCAACTGACTGATTTCCCTTTCTTTACAATAACAGAAAGACGGGCGACCGAACGAAGCCAACATGGCAGCCACATGTACCATATGCCAGGCTATAATCTCCAACAGGACTGATTTGCCTCGACATATGAGGATCCATTCTGCCGATAAACATAAATTGTAATATTGTGTTCCCCTCTCGATTCTGCTCCTTCACGTGGCCCCCATGCAAACTCGAGCCTAACACTGCTCTTCTAGTATGCATCGATGTCCATATCCTGATTGTAATTTCGAGAATCTTCAGAAAAGCAATGTCGAGACACATATCCGCACTCAGTAAGTCTTCTTCCGATGTGCGTGCCAAACATCAACTCATTGTTTAATCTTCGTGATCTGTAGCACGAAAAGTAAAACGAACAACTGTCCAGATTGTGATTTTACCACTGTCGATCCTGGCTCTTTGACGCGTCATAGAAAACGAATCCATGGTTACATCCCGAAAACACGACGATCGCGGCATCCAAAACCCACCACTTCCATATCCTCGGATGACGGGTCTTCTCGTATCTCCTCGAATCAGAATGACGGAGGTGAAGGTTCGTCTTCGATACAGACCACCGTACACGAGGGACAGGATTCTGAATCTTATTCTGGACCTTATGACACTGGCCACGTTCAATCGTCGCACCAATCACACTCCCACCAATCACAGTCCCTTTTATTAGACGAGTCAATTTCGAGGCCAAACTTCAATCAAGCTCCGATAAGTCGGTTTATCACAACCTTGAGCTCTTCAACCTCAACTTCAGCGCCGATACCGATGACGACGAAGAGAATATCTCGGGCTCGGATGGAGGAGGCGGAGGCTACAGAAGCTGCAGAGAAAGCTAGAGCAATCGAGATTTTAAGTGGTTTGCGGCATTCCATTGAGGAAGGGAATTTTGACACTAGTGACACAGATGCTGTGAGTACTGCGTCTGTTCAAAAAGTGAGGGAGCGGGGTCTTTCAACTAACGAGGCTATGTGTCAACCTGCGGATTGGGATGGGATCAAGGGAGAAGACGGTAAAAGAGGTGCAATTCCAGCACCGGGTTCGGGATCATAAGTGAGAGACAGAGCTGTTCAGATTCCACTGCTTATTTGTATTCATGTCCTTTGAATTTCGGGTCCTTCTGGATTGAAGATACAGAATGCTTTTGATTGTTCCACTGATCGAGAATATTACTTTCTTTTAGTTTTATCATGATTTAGAGACGTAAATGTCTGCCTAATATCTACCATGGGAAATTGTATCAAGATAGTTGGTTCACAACGTCTAACTCAGTTCCGGCCATCCAAAGATGCCATCCTACGCACACAGCTTGGTTGGGGATCATCAGAATCATCAGAGCCTCGTATGAACGGCCATGTGGGGAGATAGCACATTTCCTGGATGTCGAACTAGCCCGTCAGAGAGATACAATCTATATTGGAAATTTGGGACACCCACTTCGAATCCACACGCAGGACGACATTTCAACCATACACTCCAATCTAACCACTTCATGAGACCAAAGATACGCTCTTTCCACGAGTGGATCAACAACTCTAGTTGAACAGCATCATCAATCTCTTCTGAAGGTCGATAGAAATCCGGCTCTAGTCCAGCCATGACCCCGTCGACCCACATCCCTGTCACAACCCTACAGATCTCTTTAGTCGTTTCTTGGATACCATTGAGAATGAGACTCTCTGAATCGGTGAGGCGCAGATGAAGAGACGAAGTAATGATGTATTTTGTATAAGTTGTTGCACAAAGCTCAAAGATGGGCGACACCCATTTCGTGGAAGTAGGTAGATCTGGCGAAGGTTTAATAGTGTAAAGCATATAAGACTGGAGCATCGCAATCAGGTTTATTTGAACATTTTCTGCGAGCGCCTTGTTCTCTGAAACTGAGTCGGGGTTTGAGGAATTTAGAATATACTGAACCATCTCCAGGCGTTCCGAGTAACGTTTGACAATCAGGCGGATGAGAGTAGCCCAATCGATACCACTACCGAGGTCCGAAACTGCAGTCAGTTCCTCAATTTTCCGCACAACGGTTTGAAGATCCTCTGAAGAGATACCCAATAGTCGATGTTTGATTCTCTCTTGTCCGTATCGCTCTGTGACAAGACTAGGGACGAGTTCGGTATCATAGAAAGATACAAGACGGGTAAGATCAAGCTGAATGCGTGTTTCACCTGGATAGTATCTGTGCCAAGAGCCAGAATAGATAGCACCGTCGAGGCCAGAACTAGGCAGAGCAGATGAGTTGACGTTGAGTGATTGGGTGTAGGAATTTTCGTAATGAAGGTTGCTGGGAAGTGGGAACGTTTTGTCCGATGGGCCATGGGGACCCTCAGGACCGCCAGGTCGTCTACCGGGGCCGCCAGGTCCTCGGCCATTTCTGGGTCTTGCACGGAGATTGAAAGGTTCAACAGAGACACCTTGGGCAAAATCGCAGAGCATAATCTCACTACAATGATGATGTGGTGAGTGACGTCTGCTGATCACTGTCGAGCACACTTACAAGTCCATTTCCATCCTGTGTAAAACGTTATGTTGAGTTGTGCACCTATCTAATTCTGGAAGCAGAACGTATGTACCTGACGAAACCATCGACATCCAACTTTCGCGCCCATTTACACAAATTGCGGATTCTCTCCCTTTCACTGAAAAATTTCTCCGGTACAACCTTGCCATATGCAAGAATATCTTGAGAGTCCATCGACCCATCTCGCATTTTCGCTGCGGCACTCCCATCAAAGTAGAGTACTTTCAGAGGACGTAGAACGGTGATGACAAGTTGCCAACATCCAGAGTCTGCTGTCTGCCCACGACAAAAGTGATAGGAATGTTCTGGGTCGGTTGCAAGCCATTCAGGCACAGTGGGAGTGTTCGCATCTCCTCGTCCATGATACAGTACAGTTCCAGCAGGAATCAAACCTGCGACAACACTATGACCTATTGTGCTTGCAGATGAGCGATTAATCGCAAGGGAAACATCGAAATTCACCATTTCTGTATCGAGTATTCGGCCAGTGCTGCAAGAAAGAGTTGACTGTTTCGAATACTAGATGTCCGGTAGCATTTTGACTGGGGGCAACGTTGATATTCCAGTCGTCCCCAGAGTCGTTATCAAGGTTGACAATAGTTGGATGCCTGTGATACTGAGCTTCCAGAGGGATTTGGGCGGCCTCCAGCAGAGTGAAAGTGAAAAAAAGACCCAAGATTTCCTTCAACATAGGCAATACGAATGGACGATATCAGAGTCTAAGAAAGACCATACATAGTGATGATAAGGAAAAATAAATTCCATCCGTGCAGTTCCGCAGTAAGCCACAATTACTGTTCGGGTACGCCGTAGTCACGACTCTCCCATGTCGGATCGGGTCAGGCTGCTTGCTCAAAATCATGACCATCAACTCAGATACAATATTCTATTTCGAGAGTGAATACGATATCTGTACATTTATACCCCCTTCCCGAATTCTCGCTAGACTCTCTTTAGCACCCATAAGCTCTGAGAAAGTTTGAGTGGGGGGTTTACGGATATGTACTATCAACCTTTGCAAGGACTTGCCCTGCGAACGATATTTCTTTCGAAAGCGGAGGACATTAACTAGCAATGGAACATGGTGAGACCAGATTGTCACATCAAGTTCTTCCAGATCCGGAAGCAGGTATTGCTGCTCGATGAAACGCTCATTTGGATATTTCTCGACGGGAGCCGACCGCAAGTTAGGACGGTCGACTGGAGGCGTTAAGGCCCGTAACAGGCGCCCAACAACCAGGTCATGTTGTTGGAAGGTACTTCTCTTCCAGATCAAATGCGTCAGTGTTGGAGAAAGATGAAGGAGCTGCGTGATTTCGCGGTAAGTGAAAGTAATTCCTTGAAACGAGAGACGGGTTAACGAGGTTCGACTTCGGGAAAACATAGAGGATAGTGAGGAGATGAAATGTGGGCATTCAGAGTCTGTTGGAGCAACCAAGTCAAGACCAGTGAGTGCTGGCATGGTAAAACTATCCAACATCGAGGACATGAATGAGGAATCCACCGTCGCATAGAGCTTCAAGATCTCTGTACAACATAAGTTGATAGGTTGCCACTGCGACGGTTGGTTCAGGATGTCCGAAATAACTCGAAGGGTGATGTTCCGGACATTTGGAAGGCACTGAAAGATCCGATAGATATGATGAGGAAACAATCCTCGTAGACTGGCGTATTCGAGAGCCTCAAGGGGTTGCGTGAATTGCACGCTAACATCGACATTTTCCAGGACTAAAGACCGAAGCTTTGGGCAAGATATTTGGAACGTAAGTGGAAATCGTGACAGGTCAAACGGACTATGTAATTCAAGGTTGAGTAATTCCGGGAATGATCTTTGTGGGGAAAATAAAAAGGGAGAAACCAATAACGAAGATGGAAGGATCAGGGATGCGTCGAGAATGGCAGATTTCCATCTCTCAGTATTCCGAGTTGAGAGGAAATCTGGATAGACGTAAGCTATTGCCTTACTGGAACCGCCGTCCAGGATGAAATCGATGGGATGAGAACGAGATCGGCCAAGGTAGAGGGATATGATTGGATGAAGGGGTGCCATTTGTCCAAGATTTAACCTGAAGCAAGACCACAATTCCGGCATTGAGACTGCTAGGTGATACCACTGGCTACATACTTGACTGAGAGCCAAAGTCACCATCGGAGGACAATGTTTCTTGTCTTCTCTTGCAACAGTGTTGTCGCTAACGTCACTGCAACAGCTGAATTGGAAAATTTCGCCTAGTATTTCCAAGGGAAGCCTTCGAATAGGTGCCTTTAGAGAAAGAATGCCAGTCTTGTATATGCTCAGGCGGATGCGACGTCTCTCCAGAGCGGCCGTGAGGGAGCGAAATTTGTCTAAATCAGCTTCACAACGATCCATAACGTGTTGTGTTTGTTCCACTAAGTTGTCTAAAGACAACAGCTCTGGCATTGAAGGCGCACTGCCTGAGCGTATGATTTCGACCATCTCTTCGCATCGTAGTCCGCCTGTATCCAGTACCAAATCTTTGTTGCTACAGCTTGCATACGAGAATATCGCCTTATCTTCATTGTACAAGTCTAAGACTCGATGGACGGAATCTGGAGACAAATTACGTCGGGTTAGCAGTTAATACGCAATGACCGTTCAATTTCTACCTTGTTCATTCGAAGTATCCATGTCATCTTCCTCAAACAGACAGCATGTGCTTTAGTCAGTCCTAGTCAAGAACTGAGATTTTGATTGAGTTGGATAAGAACAGTCAGGTTAGGGTTTAAACCACTCTGGAGAGTCTGAACTCTTTTATTCCGCATACGTACAGTAAGTAAGGCAAGCGCTGAGGCGCGGGGGCCATTCCGTAGTGGCTCCTGTCTATATGTAGGTGTGTAATCTCTATGTGTTGTTCCCTTGTAGTGATCTACTCTGACTGACAATAATCCATTTACTCTGAAATCTCCGAAGTGCAACTTTCCATGCTGGCAGTGCGACTTCTAATGCTAGCAGTGGGGCTATAAACTGCCGCCCCAATCTCGGTTTCTGCCCATCCCCGACCGATTGTTCTACTATCAGAGCCCACGCTGACAGTATCACGCTTTCTTTGTTGCTCCTCCCTCTCTTCCCTCACCCTTTCCCGTTCTCCTTCTCGCTCCACCCGTTTTTCAACCTTTTCAACCTCTTTCTCCCAATCAGGCGTCCACACGCTCATCGCAACACCGAACCCGGCACAGTACACTAGTGCGGCAGTGAGCCCGACCCAAAGGCCGGAAAGGCCCATGTGTGTGGAGGACGAAAAGGCGAGGTAGATTCCGAAAGGAATACCAAAGACATAGTATGCACTATTGATCGTTCACGTTACGCAACACACAGGCAGAGAAAAGTCAGACGCTGAAAATCAAGCATACGCGATGGTGCTCACGAAATGTTTAACACTGCACCCATAACTTGCTTACTTCTTGCTCTCAGGATTCCAGAAGTGATCCCCGCAGTAGCGTCGAATATTTGACAGACTGCGAGTATTGGGGTGATGGACGCAACCATTGATACGACGTCTAGAAAAAGTAACGCAGATAAATTGGCAATCCACGAAGTTTCGAATCGTTTACCTGGATCGTTGTTGAACATATACGCAAAAGAATGACGGAAAACGAGTAGTAGGACACTAAAATTTCAAAACGCGTTCAACAGAGGATGTCGACGACTCGTACGAGAAGAATACAAACCTCATCACACCTGCTGTAACAATCCCAACCACTAATACACCTTTTGCTGCTGCTCCGGCACGCAGGCCATCTCTTTCTCCAAGAAGATTTCCGATCCTGTATCAATTTCGCGGGGGCAGCGAAGATGGCGCCGAGCATGCCAAAAATGAGAGATCATGGGAAGCGAACGACAATTACGAGCTAACCGTATTGAAGCAGCGATTCCCAACGCATAAGGAGCCTGCCATGTTGTAGAAGATGTGACGACAAGAATGGATTGACATGCGAGGACTACATCGGAGCCTAATCTGATGAATGACATAGACAATATTTGAAGAGGGGCAAGATGAGGGAACTAAAGGACGTAAATGAAGTGGGAAGGTTGGTGAACTCACTGTGACGCGACTAACGCAACAATATCCCATGCCCACCATTCCGAAACCGTTTGACCTGTGAAGCATGTGAAGGGTCAGCACTTTCGTCATAGGAAATGCATAACGTATATCCACGTACCAACTCCAGCGAGACCCAATTTCAGCAAGAAACCCAAATTTCCCAACCCAAATACCCCCCTCAGATTGCGTATGGTGATCGGGTACCAGGCCTTTCGATCAACCCAGAACACACCGTAGGTGAGGTATGAGATTGCTAGGAGATAATACGATATGGACGTTGCAATTGGAGCACCAATGAAACCTAGGCGTGTTGGAGAAGGGCCCCAGACTGTTCAGAAAGAATGATATACAATGAATTTGGAGGGAGAGGACTTGGTAATAATGGGTACAAACCAAGAATGTAATTCAAGAGGACGTTGATTGGGGCTACGACAATTATTATTCGCGTCGGGACGGAAAATAGACCTAAGTACAGGACACGTGAATTAAGACGAACAGAATGCAAAACATAAATACCTTGACACTGCAAATATCGTCTGGTTCATTCAACATCTCACAATCAGTACAAATTCACGACTGACGCACCTGATCACTGAGTTGAACGTGAATGCTAGATAACAGAAATGATGAGTATCGGACAGCAACTTTGAACCAATACTATACAATGACAACATACCAGGAAGACCGATACACATATATCGCAAGTACAACGCGGCTAACCTCGCCACCTCTGGCTCTTGATTCAGTTTTAACAGAACCGCTTCAGCATTCAGCCAAAGGGTTACGATCGGAACCAACGTCAAGCCCTCAATCAGCATCATTCTTTGCGTTTCCAGACCAACTAATTCAGGTCTGTCGCTGGTCCACGCTGAAGGCAGCACCGTGTCCAGCGCGCTTGCAAATCCAGTGATGATGCTCAGCCCAGTGACATTAACTGTCATTTCTCCAATGGTAATGGCAGCAAGAGCAGTGGTAGATATGTGTCCGATAGACAGCACAGATACTACGACAAGAGAGTATTCCAGAACATTGATTCTTCCACGATATAGTCAGTTACAGTTAGAATATTATTGCGAAAGGACCCCTCACCCGAAAATCGGAACAGCATATTTCATCACGACAAGGGACTCTGACCATATCAATTTCAAAGAAGGATCATGTTGTCGTCGTCGACCATAGAGCAACGGGCTTGTTTCGGATATTGTATTCGAACTTGAAGCCGGCTCAGAGATATCGTCCATTTCATTGGACTATCTTTTTTTGAGAGATGGGAGTTCTCGGCGATTGTTTGAGACAGCCGATTTTCCATAGGGCAAAGGTCACGTTGAATGTCCAAGAGGAAATAATACATGAATCATCATACATCGGAAGCCAACAGAGGTCAACACATAACGGATTATGTAGACTGTTATCCTGGAATGAGAGCGGTTTGCAAATACCTACAAACAGCCACTGACAGTGACAATCGACGCCGGTAATTTCTCATACATAAAGAGGCTCTTTGTTTCGCAAACACATTTTACCTCACACGTCAACTCTTTCGCTCAGCATCCTTTCCGAATTCGACCCAACGCTTTACTGAACTAGCTATGTTTTCCGATAGCAAGGAAGAACTACCTGGAGAGCATTTCGAACTTCGTCTTGCTTCGTCC
This sequence comes from Lentinula aff. lateritia, assembly GCA_027886305.1. NCBI lineage: Eukaryota > Fungi > Basidiomycota > Agaricomycetes > Agaricales > Omphalotaceae > Lentinula > Lentinula aff. lateritia. The sequence goes on along the minus strand of MU795234.1, from coordinate 24,202 downwards.
TGCCTCGTCCTTCCCTCGTCGCAAGACCAGATCCTGACAACCCGCCCCAAACATGCCATAAAGATGGGACAACGTCGTCGAAGAGACGAAAGTAGCACTATTGCAACCCACGATTAGAAGGTCAGCTTGTTCTGTCCCAAATTAAGGGGGCCATGAAGACCGTCACACATGACCTGGGTAGGAATGTAAAGCAGAATGGCTCAGTCTCAATACTGAGATGGACAAATAATTGTCGTCTGAATGAAGTGACCACGAGGCATCCTTGTTATGATAATTTGCCCACCATATATTTTATTTTTGCCAGATCTTAGAGAGACAGGAGGATTCCAGAGAAATACACGAGACAATAAAAGTAAAGATTAAGCTAGACGGAGGGCGGCAGACAAAATGGAAGGAAGAGACGGAGCTCGAAGGTCTACGCGACAGGCTCATAGAGAGAAGAATCAGGAAAGTATTTCTTGATCGCTTGGTCAAGGGATGAGTATGGTGTCACATACGTGACATCAATTCTGTCGGTGGTACCTGCACCTGCAGTGAGCATTCCCAATATACCACCGTTTCTGTCAAGTACAATTGAACCGGAATCCCCGGCGGCAGAGAAGGGTCCTTTCGTGCTCCCGTAAGAGAGGACTCCGAATTCAATGGAGGTTTTTTCGGTCTTGGGCTCTTTGTAGACACGAGTGAACGATTCCATGCCTGAGACTCGACCAATGGTGGTCCCGGTCGTAAGGCCATTCTTAACAACTAGAAGGCATTGCTCCCCATTGACATCGAGGTACTTGGGATTATAGATATCATCAAGTTGGATGACGCCACGTACTTGTAAAAGACCGTCCTTGGGGTACACGTAGTTGGTTCTTTCGTCGTGCCCGGGGAACATAATCTTGCCGTATTCTACACTGGAGAGATTGCCGCCTACGAGGGAGTGAGGTAATGGTCAACTTCGAGCAATACTGGCCGAATTAGGAAAGAAGCGTACCAATGTAGACCACGTTACCCTTGAACTTGTCCCACTCAGACTTGTTCTCATGAAGCGCAATCAAAGCCCAATCCTCTGGGAGCTTCTGAGGTCCGATGCTGGCAGAGATAGGCTCAACGTGGACGACCTCGCCAATGATACGGTGATTGGGTACAGTCCAGAGCTTAGTTACATCGTTGTGAAATTCATTAATCTTTTGCTCTTCGTCCATGCCTTCTTCATCAACTTCAGGTATTTTTCCTGCTTCTGATTAAGATACTCTGACTCGCCCTCCTGAGCCTCGCCCAGTTGGTCAATAATGTCTTGCCAGTCCTTATTCAGGAGGTCAAGGTCACCAATAGCTCCCATCATACTTTGGAGTGCGCTTATATAGCCAGAGTGGCCAAGGGCAATGATATACTCGCGGGAATTTTTCGGAGTCTTATGAACTAGGGCCGAGTTACAATGATCAGGAGGGGGTCGAGCAACATGGGCGCAGGTGAGAAGAAGGACCCTGCCGTCCTGGTTTTTCTCGCGAATATACAAGGCCCCGGTGCCTTCGTGATGAGGGCTTTTTAAAGGGGCAATGGAAAGTCCAAGCGTAGGAGTAAAAGGCTTTGTAAACTCGGAGATCGGGTCTTCGAAGGGGTGGAAGGAAAGCATTTTAGGACCGGCGAGAGAAGGGGTAACGATAGACTCGCGAAAGCCTATCTCGACTCCACTGAAGCCAGCCTCAGAAATGAGTTTGATGACAGACTCAGCCGCAGTATTGGCAAGCTTGTATTGAAGAGACCCAGGCACGACACCGATCCAAAGGGGGAGCGGACTGAAACTTTTCTTCCCTGTCTCTGCGAATGCGAGGGGATCAATAGACGTCCAGCGGACGCTCATCTCGTCCAACAACTTGTAGACGCGCTCGCCAAGTTCAAGCCAGACAGGCTGCATAGGATGTCCGTGAACTCCTCGAGCCTCTCGGATAATCCGCTGAGCCTCTGGACCGGTGCGGACAGGCCAGGCGCTACCGCTCTTATAAACACGTAGAGCGGCACTGGGGACTCCATAGAAGTCGAAAGTGGCGTTTGGATAAAAAGCGGAAAGGCGCTTCGCGTCGGAAATGTATAACTCACTGTCATCCTCGGTACCGAGGGTTTTGAGCTGATAGAGGGTGGAAGAGAGGGAGGCGAGGGGGTCGAGATTGGTAGTGGGAGAGGCGTGAGGCCCGCGGACTGTGCGGATAGAGACTTCCTTGCATGAGTTCAGGAAAACCTCATCGATGGTGAAGTCAGAAGGCACTGGAAGCGCACAGTGAGCAACGAGAAGAGGCTACGAGAGTCAAAGCCGCTTACTATTGTGATAAATTTTTGGTAATTGTGTAAGGAAGATGATTGTGGAGGAGGAAGAAAGCAGAATAAAGGAGCTGATTAAATGTTTGGGTTATATAGCAGATCGAGACACAACATTATGTCGGTCCCGGGTCTTGAAGCTACAATGAACAGATAAATGAACTGGTTCGCATTTTCTGGTCAACTGCAATGATCTTGATATTCGATGATCCTCTACCTATTGTACACTAAACACTTCCGTATGCAACCCGACCCCACCCAACTCAATTCCTCTCGTTAAGCTCAGCTTCGCAACGGCATTAGACGCCTCCCTGGTCAAACTTCCCGGTCCACTAGCACAGACAGCAACACCTCCTCCGAGACCGACCCACTGCAGTTTGGCCGAAGCCTCCGCCAGAGCTGCACAAGCCTCTGGGTCGCGGGCGAGAGTTTTCCGGGAGACTTGCTCAATTTCTAAATCATCCACAGATGAACCTGATAGGGACGGTGCTCTCTTCTCCTTGTTCGCATCTGCACTACCACCACATCCGGAACCACACGTACACTTGACGTCTTCCCCATCACTGCCACTTGCACAACAACAATCCGCTTTTTTCAGCGGCGGCGTTGTCAAGTCTAACAGGATTTTCGAGGTATCGGGTCTCTGGGCAAGCATCAACACATCCGAGTTTGGGATCGGTGGAACAGCTTCAGGGTTACATAGACACGTCACATAGATGGAGACGTGTAAATCCAAATCAGGGCATTCTGCGACGAGGTCGGCGATGGGCATGATTACTGAGGTGAACCAGTTAATGCCGCCGTAGGAACGGAGACACCAAACAAATTCGATACGCCGGGTGCGTTCGTTATTTGGTCGACCAAGGCGTGCGCAGCGTCCGACGATATCGTCAAGGACACCAATCGTAAAGGTGGCACCGCTGCCACCAGCAATGAGGAGAACAGTCTCATACTGTCCCAAGTCAATGGAGCAACCGCCATAGGGACCGTCAAGCATGACTTGGGCAGGAACTTCTGGAAGTGGGATGGATTGGTCCGAAAGCGAGGAGTGTTCGTCGTTTGAAGCAGCTTTCTTCTTCTCGGCAACCCATATAGCATTTTGTGCTTGAATAGCCTTGCCTTCTGTATCAGCGTAATTGTTTAGCGCTCGAGTCCAGTCACCGGTGACTCGTGCACCAAGAATGATTCCTCGTCCGCTTTCAGTGGAGGAAGGCCCTGAGAGACAGGTAACGTTTGAAGGTGCATTCATTATCGTGAGCGGATGGCTCTCAAACACGCGTCCGGAGAAGAATACTCGGAGACGAACGTGTTGGCCAGCGATCCAGTTCGTATCACAGTCTTGGATGCGGATCTACACAGTGCATCGGGTCAGAAATAAGCAATTCGAAACGCAGGTGAGAACTAACCAGAGTCATGTTGGAATCGACAGCGGCCAAGTTAGCATCCTTGATCCTAACGCGTATCATTCGCATAAACATGTCAGCAGCGTAGAATGCCAGCGGAGGGAATATCCAAGGGACGGCGTAGATAGTATGGTAGCAGATCGTTACGAAGAACGCTACGAACCCCAAAACGCTGATGGATCGATCATTCAGTCATCATGGACGACCTGTTATCGAATAAGAGGATGCAAGACTCACTGCACAATCCAAAAAAAGTTCCAAAATAACTTCCTCACAGGTCTGAAACTTGTCAACACAATCCCACCAAGCACACCGAGTGCTGCAACCCCGCTGGTTTCTTTCTGAGCGCCGATGATCTGGATATCGTACTGGAGGTGGTTGCGGATCCAGAGAGAGCCATGGACAACAGCGCCGAGGAATAAACACCGTCCAGACCAGCGGTGAAGGTAGTTGAGCTTCTCGTAACCGTGGCCGGGTCCGAGAAGGAGGGAGACGATAGAGTTCTTAGTGGCGAAAAGGAAAACGACGGGAAGTTGGGCGAGGGCAAGGAAACCTGGTTGGTTGATGATGTTAGTATTCTCAATAGGTGAAGAAATATTAGTAACGTTTACCTGCACGATTAGAATTGTTCACAAGCTGGGAGTCCATTATGATACAAATGAGCACAATGATCAGATACGCCAGGATGACGAAAACTGAGGAATCTTTGAGCCTCAGTCAACCATATCAACGAATTCAGACAACGTACTCTGTCCAGCATTCAGACCCAATCCAGGCAATGTCCACAAACACACTGATCGTATCACAGATATTATACCTTCAATTGTCCTAATCATCGTGGGTGTGGAAGAAAGTCCTCTTCTCGCCGTATTCTTTGTCTTTGAATCGTTCAGAGTAACAGCTTCGTAATTTGCTTTTCCTTCCCAATCTTCCTTGATTCCAAAAAATCCAGTGAACGCTTGGCCATTACGGATAGACCTGACTAAACGAGGGGCAGCGAAGAGCAACGATGCACCCAGACACGAGCCCCAGATTATAGAGAATTTGGTTTGCCATTGGGGGTCGATAACATAGGAGCTGCGCAAATACAGGATCTTAGTACATCCGACACAGGGAAATCAATGGATAGCCGTACTTGTACACCTGCAACGCTGCAGGCACCGAAGGAGCTGTTCCATAGCTCATAGTAGCAGTACGATGAAGAAAGCTAGTCTCCTTGCTCCTAGTCGTCGGTTTATCGTAAATTCAACAGAAATGAGGACCTAAGGACCTTTGTGAAAATGAGTTGGGTGGTCGTATGAAGTACACGGTCAAGAAAGCCACAGATGGATCATAAAATGATAAATATGGAGGAAGCAATGATAGAAACGAAAGCGAGAATTCGGACAACTTCGGATGAGAAGAAAAACTTTTTATTCCCCCTATCTTGACGAATCATAAACTGAATATTCGTCGTTGACAAGTTCACTAGGTAAAAATTTCTGTGCCCTCACACTATCTTGCCAAGCTGCGGAAAATATATATCTATAGCAACGCATCATGGGAATTGGTATTTATAGTACATTCACAAATAACTCGTCTTAAGTGTGGATCGTCAATGCAACGTCGTCCCAGCATGGGCATAGCGTCCAAACAACGTTTCGCCTACTCCGAGCCCAACGATGATTGAGATAATGAAACCCAATTGGAAGGTCCTAGAAGAGTAAAAAAAAATTAGTCCCAAACAAGAGGGACGCAATGAATGAAGGACCAACATAACAACCAGCATGAACGCGAAAGTGAATGCAGCTTGTCCAGCATGCAGGATTCCTCGGATAATATCATGAGCAGGGATGAACGGTGGAGCACGTCGCAAAAGAAGAGCGTTGCCCACTGTCGACGGAGGGACTGTTCTCTTCTTCTCCCAATCTCCATTCGCATTGAGCTTGTTGGCGTATGCAATCTGAGCCCTAATCAGTGGACAGTTCATGATTAGAACCACATCATCTCGCTGAAAACGAATGAAATCCCACCTTTTCGCCCAATGAACTTCCATCATCGCTCTACAAGCTGCAATCCATCGATCTACGAGCGCAAGCAAGAACAAGCCCACACAAGCACCGAACATCGCTCCAGGTCCTTGCGGTACCCAGCCTTGGAACCAGAGAATATCACCACCAATCGTGAAGTGCAGATAGGTGAGCATGTTGCCAGATACTAAATCCATAGCGCCATCCATAGACATTATCATCCCATCTGAGTCTCGAGCTTGCATTTTGGCGGATTTGTTCTGCTGGGCGACGATTGTGGACACGAACACCGACAGAAGGAGAAGACAGAGATGTCGATATTTCAGCATGGTATCAGGCCTTGAAACTGGAAAAACAGGCAGGGAATAAAAAGATGAAGTCGTTCGCATCGCAAAATATCCCACGGTGTGTCGTCAGGCGTGAGAATACCAGATTTTGGATCCGTGCGTTGCTAACAAATAACTGCTATCCAACAGGCCTCCACCTGTCCCTGTCCCTGCCTCTATTCTATTTTCCCAAGCTAGACGACTCCAAGAAATTTCCCTCCAGAAAGAACCAATCATATTTTCATCGTTCTCTCTGTACTGCCGAGTTGATCCTAATGTCATTGTCAGTTGCCCATTTGAATTGCCAGCACAGTGTCCACGAAATGGCGATGACAACGACACGCCGGCTGACGGCAGTGTTACTCGGAGAAATACTCGGGAACTTTCCTACGGTGGCTGAGGACATGTCCTGCGGGAAAAGACGGTGGGGAGACGTCGACGATAGTAGGGGAATTAATGTAGAGCGGCACGAGATCCTTGCTGACAACAGGGTAACAATGTCTAAGCAGCCGGCAACGGCCTACGATACCCAGTAGTGCCGAGTTCCTTTCAGCACTGGGAGACATGGGCTTCATCAGGTGGAACGAGTTCAACCGTAAGGTGGACTTGCTAGATTTGATAGAGACAAGTAGCAAAAATATTGAGCACAACGACAGCGGATAGAAATGATGAGAAGCTTACAGATACAAGTAGGAAATTTTTGAAAAAATTCAGAAAGTCGAAACGAGATGTTGTCTTCATGGAAAACAAACCAGCCAACGTTTTTATAAGTGTCGACAGTGAAAATTGGGGAAAAAAGACGAACCCATGCATTCATTGAATCTTTTCAAATGTTCCTCCAAGTCAACGACTACATCCAACTCAAGAAGCGGTATAAGAAGCAAGAACACTGGAGGGGTACAGGATGACATGTCATAGTGAAGAAGGAGAACATATCAAAAGGGAGAGAGTGGGAAATATTGAGGACAAAGTGTGTTGGAGTGTTTGAGGCAATTTGGCGAAATGGTCCGTGCGCCGAGAGGCAATTTTGCTTGCTGAGCGCTTACTTATTTCGGCAGTTACTTGCGCTACTTGTCGCCCTACGGCTGATCATGAGCATTGAGAGTGCATAAATATTCAGACTCTAGGAGCACAGTATGTGATACTTTGGTATTAATCATGTATACAGAGAGAGGAATTGGACATCATGAAATTTCACTTTTCTGTCGAGTTCCAGGTCATTTTCGCCATTAAAGAAAATAACCCCGAAACTCCAGCGCGTGTCCTATTATACTCTGCTCGTCGAACCGCTGTCGATCCCAATCATCAGCGCGAGAGTCCCCGCCCTGTACTCGGTCCGTTTCCTGTGCATCCTTCAAGCACTTCGCACGACCGAAATCTATCAATCTAAATCGTCTGTCTTTGGCAGACTTCATCAATGGAAAATCTGCATGGTCACCGTGTTGCACGAGGATGTTTCGAGGCCAAAAGGAGCCTTGCGTCCACCCATGGTAATGCAAACGAAGAACAAGGGCGGCACATTCTTGTCTGTATGAGAAATTCGTCATCCCTTCTCGGGTGTAGATCTTCAGAATTGACATACCTATCGTCGATATCGAGTTTCAAAGGTTCGATGGGTTTGCCGCAATCTTCCAGTAAAAGAATCGAACTAAAGTATTTATCGGAAGCGCCTTCCTTTGAGTAGAAACCATAGAATATCGGTGTAATCGCACCCATTGGCGTAGGATTACGGATCGGGCGCGCTAGCGTATACCCTGTCCAATGCTGTGAAAACTGTGTTCCAAATCGTTGATAATTCACCGCTTCCCGTTCGAGATGAGCATCTCCAGGTAAAGATAACTTTGCCACAACAGAGACTTGAGCTGTAGGAGGAGGAGAACCTGGAAGCGATCCGGAGACAGAGCTTTGCACGAGATGAGAACAGGGTGGAGGCATTGTTGAGGCGGGGTCGTACCACGGAACAGTGTCAACGTGGATAGTAGACACAGATCCAGTATAATCGATATATGTTATCTTGTTGTCATCCTCAAGTTTATGCAACAGGTTTTCATCCAGCTGCGCTCGAGACTTTTCAAGTTCAGCATGGTCAAAGTCAAATTTCGAAAAGGCAAAGGCGAGCGAGGGAGTATGTTTTTCCTGCAGTTTCAGAGTTCCATTAGAGCAAGTACTAGAGCCATCCCCAGTCTCAGTGACTGTCTCGTGTATGATTTTTCTAGCAGCTTCCTCCACGCATGTTATGCAAATTTTAGGCTTCGAGAACACCGAACGAGGCAAATCCCATTCTACACGGTACACACAAGAGTGATTTCCCACACCGACTGAGTGTGCAGGAGAGAGAAATAGATGTGCTTCGGGTACAGAAAGTGGTGGAGGCGGAGGTGGTGGTACCGTGACTTTGTAGGCGTCACCAGGTACAGAGCGTGCAGCAAAGTCTGCGGAATGGGGTTCATCACTACGATTGAATATTGTGGCAACAACAACGGGTGCGGCGTTCTCCATATCTTCTTCGATCTTCGCTCGCTCCTGAGCTATAGTTTCTTTGATCGAGTCAGCAGTGAGGTTGAGACTGTACTTGTGAGTAATATCATCGACCGAGGACCAATCGACATCTTGAGCTTCAACTGAAGTGGCATGAAGAAGACGAAACGGATCGTGTACGATCAGAGTTTCGGGAAGCAAGTGAAAAGGGATTGGCGATTGGAGAGTGGTAGGATTCGATGAAAAGGGTACTAGAGGCCAAGGATCTGGATAGTTTTGGTAATCGAACGGAATGGAGGATTTCTATGCATATAATCAGCTGTAAATTAGAGCAAAGCGAGACATAGAGATACCTCAGGCTCCATGTTTACATCGTCGTCTGCTGCAGTATCGCTCTCGTCGTCGCGCAAAGAAATACCACAGGAGCCCATCATTATCAATAAATCCCTGGCGTTGAGGATCTCCATTATATCTGCTGCAACTCTGAGTCGTGGGGGTTTCTCCGTCTCCGCCCACATCAGTTCATCCTTCGCATACTCTGTTTCTCCGTTAGCTTTCATCCAAGCAGAAAGTCTGCTACTGGTAGAGATCAATTGATTGTGCACTGCCGACCAGTCTGTTCCTCTTGAGAGACAGAAAAAGTCTAAGAAACGTTCTCCCCAAAGGTGTGTGCTCGATGGAGTCGTGAAACCTTCGGGCAATTGGCTAATAATGGTGCCGTTGGGAGCTCGGGGCCACCGACGAACAACTATACGTACACTTCGCCGGTTTCTAGGTCCTGTGTCACCCAGATCCTTTCCCCACAGTTTCTTGTACAGATCCAGTTGCCATTGATACTCGAGGTCATTTTCGAACATGTTTTTGAGAGTTTTCGCGCGACTGCCCTCGAAGGGGTCCTGTCTTGCATGGGACGAAGTCATCAGGAGCGGAGAGATAATCGGCAGCAGTACAGTGTACAATGTAGAGAACGGGGCCACGTGTCTCGAGAGCTGTCTCTCAAAGGACGCCAGAACACATCCTTCAACAGTACCGTCGCCGTGTGCTGTGGCCTGTATGAACGACGTGCGTTATACATTTTCAGTTCTTGTGAGATGATCATGGCGGAGTCAAGCAAGATTTTCGGTGAAGAGAGGATGCTTTAAAACGATTCCAGGTAGAAAGGTTGCCCGAGTGGTACAGCACCCAGGAACGAATGTGCCTTTGAATACCTCCATCGAAACGTGCGGGAACTCAAATACAGACTTCCTGTAACCAATTTCATTTGGCAGAGTTCAGATGTTTCTGTACAAGTGTTACTTAAGTAAGATTCAGGTAGGATAACAACATCCTCGATTTAATCTTAGAACTTCACGAAGAGAAACCTGCTATAATACCGTCATATGCAGGCTTCATTTCAAGATTCTGCAGAGGATGATCAGAACCTCAATTCACCGTTTACGCATAAACGAATTTCTGACCTCATCCCAAGGATCAGCATCACCTTGTCCTGCGAATGTGCTTGGAACCCAAGAGTACTATATATACGCATAGTTAAGGCGTGAATCCAATTTGGGACTATGAGACCTACTTTATCAGTGCTGCGGAGGAGGTAGCACACACGAAGGTCAAAGTTGAAAACCTGAGAATCAATGATATCACATACTATTCCCAGACTGTTACCTGAACCGATCATCGTCAAACGAGCTCACTCTTCGTAACCAAAAACAATACATACCCCGACACAATCTGCCACGGCTGTACACGCAGAAACAACTGTTTGATAGTCCGTTTGCTGTTGCGCAAGCAAAGCGTCGGTCTCGGGAAGTGTCATACGAATATCGAGCTCTGTGACCGCCACTTCCACGCCGAGCGCAGTGAAAGCTTCCATTTGCGCTTGGAGCGTCGTGGGGATTTCACCAAGTATAAAGTGGCTTTCAAGGCCGACTCCATCGATCGGAATGCCTCGGGATTGCAGATCCGTGACGAGATTTTCCATCGCGGTAGCTTTGGCACCTTCACCTTCAATGTTGAAGTCGTTGATCTATAAGTGAATGAATATGCTTGCCCTCTAACTGCAGGGATACTCACATAGAGTTTTGCATTAGGGTCAGCTGCTCGTGCAGCCTGAAGAGCTAAGTCGATGTAAGTAGGACCTATCGTTTCGAAAAACACGTTCGACGCCAAAGTCCCGTCGTCATTGAATGGTTCTGCATACATGGTCAAATATGTGAGCATTCGAACGTGTGAACAAGTACATACCATTGACACAGGGTGCAAATCTCCATAAGTTGCTGCCACTTACTGAAGACTTTTGGAAAATTGATGTAAATTTCCGATAAGATAAGATTTGTGACTTATGGAAAGTATTACGTAGAACTTATGGAATAAAACTTCCATAAAAGGAAATTTATTTGCATAAGTTCATCATAAACAACAAGATAAGTAGACAATCTTATGCTTTAGCCATTTTATGTTAATTCACCGTAAGTTTCTCATAAGCCACAAAAACTTATGATAATTTGCACCCTGTGTGACAACATCCCAGCTATCTGTGGAGAGACATCAGATAAACGTATTTGCGTTTAGGCAGATAGTAAAAGTACATCTGAAAGGGGAAAATCATCAATATGGAACAAAACAACAAAGAGAGTTTGACCTAGTACTCACATTTGACCCTTGTAGTGACCTATGACAGTGCTGACGTGGTTTTGCATAACACTGATCAGCGTTGCGTTGTCGAATCCAGAATCCGAAACCCAGGATGGCAGTTGACTGCCCCAGACCGTGTTATGACCTGAACAGGAAGAATCGACTGTTAATGACCGTCAAAACCACAGTAAAAAACAAACCTCGCATAATTTGGCCATTGGCTTGTGCAAGGGCGACAATTACATCTCCATTCGTGAACGTGAAGACGCCTTGTTCGGGCTCTGTGGCATCCTAAACAGTAACCAATTGTGTCAAAATTCAGGAAGTACAATCATATGGCCTCACCCATTTCATAGCGTTCTCGGGACTGAGCTGCCCGAATAGTGTGTTATCACTGAGTATCGCTTTGTAGGTAGCGTCTTCGTCGAGAAACGGATTATCTGTCGCTGATCCAAAATACAGCTTTCCGGCAGCCTTGGCTGCTGTGTTTGAGCGAGCAGTAGATGTTGCGGCGCGCGCTTTCGCAGTGACGGTGCCACTCCCAGATCGTGGGATGCCAACTGTGAATGTAGCCGAAGCTAGCAGAGAAACAATAGATATCAACGATCTCATCACTGCTCAGGAGGAGAGTTTATGGGAACAGGTCTCGAACAATGATGGGTCGATATGTTACCCGTTTTTTAAGTATCATTTTCGCGACTTCACACTTCGAGGTCTACAGCGGGGTAATAGCGGGCTTATTGGTGCATACCGGTCCTCGTAAAGAGGCAAAGGCGGCCCACGCAGGAACCATGACTGCCTTCTGACATAGGCACATGCACAATAGATTGTGCTTGTATTTTCTTCTTGATGGGAACCAGATCCCCTACAACGGAGAAATGAGGAGTATGATTGAGTTCGAAGGATATTTCTGGATATAGATTGATGCCGAATCGATGATTTTTCGAGTCGAAAACCTTCCGAGTCTTTTCTTGGACTATTATATTGTTTCCCGTTTTATAATTATGGACGTATTAGTAAATTTTATTGCACGGGTCGAAATAGAACATCTATATTGTACCAGCATTGATTCTGAATTCCCCGTTCACTCTCACTATCAGAATTGTGTAAATTTCCGAGATGAGCTCATGAACTATGGACGTACGTCAAGGAATACTGGACGCTAACCATGCATCAGCAGTCGCCACATTACCTCCAATCCATCCACTAATCAAATGAGACACAAACGTTTTCGTCATCCACCCAAATAAGATGATGAGAGTGGTAAATAGCGGATTGATGTCTAGAATGACTTCAGCGCACATGAGTATCTGTGAAAAACGGACGGGGGCAATCTGACCACGTAAACCGAAACCAGCAGACATCCCACCCATCACATTCCTTACAATCCATTCCCTGTCAAGATTGGCGTCTGTCATGAAGTTGAGTACACCGAGGATGTCGAAGCTGAATGGCATTGAAACTGAGATGTTGCCGTCATTCTCAAACGGTAATCGGGACGGTCGCCAGATGGTGAGGAGAAAGAGAAAGAACAGTTTGGTGAATGAGGAATAGAATAGGGCCAATGGGATCAAAGAGAATCTAAAGGGTATTATTGTCAGTCTGATTCCGGATTGAGATATTCCGACTCCAATGCACCTGAATTCTCTGCGTATGTCAGATTGTGAACGCCAGAAACAAAGATTTAAAGCCCGAAGTACGCTGAAGCATGCAGAGATGACGCCCGCATGAAATGCTATAGTTTCTGGAAAAAGCTTGTAAGAACATATTCAAGGTGAAGAATTTTTTGCGGTACCCATGCAACAACCGAAGAATATTGTGGTAAATCCGGATATCGTTTCTACGGCCCATGGAGAAATGATGAGTGATTTCTCGAGCTCATTGGAAGCAGGCCGAACGCTAAGGTGGCTCCAGCGAATAACTGGTGAATCCAATGATAGAGTTAGAAATAGCCAGTTTCCCGAGGTAAGCGCTCACAAGCATCAACGAAAGTCAACGCTGAGCCAAGCCGCAGCACAAGACGCCAGCGAGACTAGAAGCTAGTTTAAGGCCACCGAGATTCACCAGAGGCGGCATTAAAGCTCACCAATTCCCTGCCATTTGTAATCCTATGTTGTTCATCACTGTCTTTGACTATTGTCCCATCCTCTCTCCTTGGTCCCGAGCCACGATTATACAGTAGATGCCGATATACAGCGCGTTTCAAGAGCAGTAGATCGATAAGCAGTGTTAATTCATCGTGTTCGACGTATGGATCAGCGAAGGAATGACAGTTGGGCTATAAAAGTACTTGGGGACTGAGATTTGAGCTTTGATTCCAGAATTTGAGGGTACGAACGCACTGGTCTAGTCGAAGATTGTAGGCAGATTGGTAGACGGTGTATAGGTAAGGAAGCCAGCGAGTACAAGTAGTACAAATGGGCATGATGCTATAAAGACTGGTAAAGAAATCGTGGTGCCCGTATTTTTAGACCACATGTACAAACAGCGGGTGATATCGTTGATCGTATATCATCACTGCTCTTTTCCTTTCCGACGATAATAAGTGCTTGTCGGTGCACAAGAAGCGCCCTCATATGTAGTAAAGATCATGGCAAGTAAGGGCGTAGCCGATTCGGCGGTTCTTCAGTGTAAAAAGTAGAATTCTATTGTCGAAGTTACGTCGATCTATGTAATGTCGTCTCCGTTCTCACTGGTGAACTCGCCGTCTTTCTTAACACTTACATCACCTACATCCGAAGCTCTGTCCGATACATAGCCTTCCACCTTCATATCATTTAATCCAAGTTCTTCATTTTGATCCCATGTTCGTTCGTACGATTCGACTGTCATAGCAGGATCAGGATCAGGTGCGTAAAGATTTTGGATATACGAGTTTGCCAGTGGATCATCGAGGACGAGGGTGAACGGTCGAGCAGCGGATTTTATCTACGTTGCAGATCGCGAGCCTAGTGAGCATGACATGGAATAAAACACAAAAGGCGGAAACACACCTCTTTCAAATCACCTAGGAACTTCTCGAACCTTACGCGTTCTTGCGTAGCTTCAGGTGTATTGGAAGCACTGTCTCCAGAAAATATCTTATCTGACAATTCTTCGTACACTTGTTCCAAGATTCCTTCCAGAGTAGTGAATCGACCGCCGAGAGTTCCATGGGTGAGAACGAGGTCAATCTCGGGAATACTGAGACCGGCGGTCTCCGACTGAGCATACGGTAAGAGATATCAGACACAATGCGGACAGAGAAAAAGTCTAGACTGGATAACCTTGAGGATATCACGGCTGAGATCTTCTCGGTCTTCCACTTTGAGTGTCATACGCTTGCCTTGCTCTGAAATCGCTGCACCGGATTTGACTTCATTATCGCGATACCCGCAGCGATCGCAATTCGTCGACATAATAATAATATCCTATCAGGGGAATAAAAAACAGAAGGGTGACGACGAAGAGAATCTTTTACTTTGAAATATGGGATGTTGACCTTTTTCATCATGGTATCGAGCGGATGACCACAGCTTGAGCATGTACCCTGAAAAACATAGATCTCTTCGTCGGTTCCTTCAGCGCCGCCGCCAACAACCTCATCAGCATCATCGCTCAAAGATAGTTTAGCGGCGCCTTGTACGACGCCTGCAACAGGAACAATTAATTTCGATATATGAGCGAAACAAAAGCATGACGCACTAGCAGATTCGTCTGGAGCTGCAACCAATCCCAGCTCAATATTTTGCTGCAGCGTTCGTGGATAGGTTCGCATATTCCATTTGGGATCAGACATACTTCCAATAAATTCAATCCACGAGTTGCCTGTTGGATCGTCTAATTTGACCGTAAATGCAGGCATGGGCAAATCCTTCTCCGACGCCGTGCGCGCCGAAGCGTTCTTTTGATCATCTTCAGCTTCGTCTTCAACCTCATCGTCTCCAAGAATCTGTATGAGCTTATCGATGAGCGATTGAATCTTCGTGTATGAATCTTCATCTTGTACACGGCGCAAAGGTTGGTCTATACTGAGATCAGATATAATGTCTCTTATCAAGCCTTCGACAGTTGTGAGTTGACCGCGAGCAGATGATGGGAGGGTGAGCTGGAGTTCCGGGATGACGATCGATGCATTCGCAGAGCGCACAATTTGGCGATTCAAATCCGATCGAGCTAAAATTCTTGCTGTGTATAGAGTACCTTCAGCTAAGCATTAATGGTAATCAGTATAAAAAGGTGTTGCGAATAATGGTATGGGATTCATACGTCTGATGGTGCCCGCAGACTGTATCTCATTATTCGAGGCGCCGCAATGTTCACATCGAAAAGACATCACAATTATTTCTCGAAAATATGGAATTGAGGTGAGGAGCATGCGCGTGATTCCCTACTGATACACAGGATGAAGTGAAGCTGTAATTTTGCGGAAATTGGCACGAAACGCACCTGCTCGCCGCATTTCATACATAGACTCTCGATCTCCTGCATGGGTCTGTCTTCATCAGGGTTTGCACTAGCTTCATTTTCATTTTCAGGGAGTTGGTCAGCCCTGTCAGCGATGGTTCCAATGGCAGGGAAAAGTTGTTCTTTTGCGTCGTGCGGCATTGTGGGTGAACGTTGAGATCAAAACTGGTTTTTGATTGGTTATCACTAATGCATTTCCGATGTACAGTAACTTACTTAGTCCTTAAGATTTGCCTGACTCGGGCTGTCATCTATCGTGATTTGTCTATTTGTCTCTCTAAAATACAGAAATCTATCGTGCAGCATTGACTTCTAGTTTGAAAAATAAGATGCTGTAATCTTGTGATTCATGATGACTGTAGTTCTTCCTTGCGGGTATGTATATTGTAAAGTAGCCTACCCGGTACCTCCAGTGCACACCGCTTTGTAGTGTCCATGAGAGGATGTCGAAAACGATCCTTTGAAAAAGGCCTTTATCGTCCGCTGGGAAGCGGCAGGCAGCACATCCTCGAAGTCGACCTCGACTACCAGCAGTAACTCAATCAAATACCAGGATCAAATCAGAATCAGCACTTACATTTGTAGTGATCATCGTGTGTCTTTTTGTTCTCGAGGTGATCATAAGTTTTATCGTCGTACTCGATCCAGAATTTACCAGAGGCGATGAATGGTATCTCCCCGATACCCTGCAAGGTGCACGCACGGACGACTTCCTGGGAATAGCAGCTTGAACAGGTTGTGAGAGGTCTTACAAGTAGGGATTAACTCACCATTGCCTGACATGCCTGGTCCGACTGCACAGTCATGTTAAACGTGGTTGTAACCATCTCATTGAAGCTGATGTCAAAGCTAGATCGAAAAAATGAAACAAAACGAAATCAGACGCACAGTACTTTGATCATAAAAAGCAGACCTACTTCGCAGATTGGGTATTAGTAATGGTTGCGTACGTGGTCGGCCCTCCTCTGGTGTTGACGACATCAGGAAATTTCATCCTGACTCTAAATGCCTCGGTTATGCCAATGCTCGCCGCTTCTGTAAAAAATAGATGAGCCTAGAGCGTTATTACAATGTCAAGCACAACGCACCGCTGATGGTAAAGGACGAAGTGCCCGTGAATCCCTGTTGAATCATGACGGACACTATTCCGTGGGTTCCAGAAATAATTCCCCCAGTGGTGCCATTGTTGGTCTGACAGGAATGGGATCCTTATTACGACAATGAGTTGAAAAAATTACGAAAAGGCCTTGATCACTACCTGTCGTCTTTATTTGCACCGCCTGAGAGGTTACGCAAACTTTGGCTGGATGAATGTCCGGATACTTGGACAATATTAGTGGACAGTAGGTGAGAGCAAGAGGAAGAACACGAACGTGTTTATCATACATCAAGATATTCCGGCTTCCTTTACCGTACCTCTCATCTGCATAAGATTGGACTTTTTGCCAGAAATTTGGAACTGCACAAGACATAAGGGCCTAGAAGAAATGCAGAGAAATCATGCACGTACTGGTCTTGGCTTGCGCAAGTGTCAAATCTACACATTGATCATTCGCAGCTTCGCGAGCCTTCCAAGGAAGGCTCCGATCGTCGACGTAAGGCCTGTAACTTGGAAAGCTGCTATTCGTCGCATCCAATTGGGACACCTCGAAAGCCTCGGGTAGAGGCATCGCTGGAACGCTTGCGACGATCAGCAAGTAGATGCCGAAGAACTGGGATCCGGTGATAAATAAAGTCTCTGGCTCCTGAAAAATGCGCGATGAAATTGGTGTACCGTTGCGATCATTGAACCCAACATGTCTGACTCGGTATGTACTCGTTTGAATAAAAGCTCGCGATCAAAAAAACTCTCCCAGAGAGAATGAGGCCGAAAGCTTCAAATGTCTACCAGAGAGGTTTGAAGAGTGGAAAGGTTATGCCAGAGAAAGAGGGGCGCGAATCTGGGATTTTCTCGGTATAAAAGAATGCACGCATATGGCTGCTTATCATCCTCGTTGGTCTTCGGATCAAATATCCTTTCCACTGGCGGTGCATTGATGTGCATGCTCATGCAACGCCAGAAAAGCGAAAAATGAGCAAATCAATTGGAATTTCCACCGTCACTTCATATAGTCGACATTGTGGGAGGTGTTCATCATACGTACGCTCAAATACATTGGCACCTTATCATAAACAGGATTTCCAGGAATGATAGTAGTGTCGTAGTTCCAGTGAGGGATTTTGCAAGAAGCAACGACGAAGAGTGTGCCCCTCCATGTACCACGTTTGTAAACTGCGATCGCGACATCGAGCCAGGTCGCGAACGTTCAAAAAATCGGGAAAGCATGCAAGGCGATGACCTGCGACGACGGATTTTCATGATAAAGATCTTCAGCTCCACTACCACACGAATCATTTTCGCGATTAGATAAAATTTATTATCTCGACACAGTTGCCGTATCGGCAAATCAATCCGAAGGAGTTCTATGTTCTTGGCCCAACCACAGCTTGGACAAGAACACTGACAGACGTTAGACAAACAATTCGCCAGTAGACGCGTTTTTGGGGATTTTAACGCACTTTCTACCGTCTAAAAAACCCTCGACACTAAATTCAAAGGAGGCACCCCTCGATCAGCTCTAACTCCCATAGTACAACGTCGTTTTACCTGTTCATGTTCGCAAAGTTGTGCCTCTATGGCCAAGGTTTTCGCGAAAGCCTTTCCCCAACATAATCGAGGCTCCAATACATACCTTTTCTGGAAGGTCCGACAGATGGGCTTTCACCAGCCCCACTTCTGGATAAACTTACCCGTAGCATTGAGTGTCAGCTGGTACATTTCCCATCAGCATATAGACTTCTCGTTATCTGGATGGCGTTGTCGGTACCGACCTGTGTCGACTCTGCGATGAAGTGTCTGTTTATAGAGGTCAGGAGTTCCGACTTGTTACGGTTTTGACATGACATTATTGAGATCCATATCCTCTGGACCGACTTCTTCACAGACCTATTGACGCCGATGAACGGATACTAATGACTGGGGGATGAAATAACTCCATACGGTCGATGTCCGTCCGCCGGTGGAGAAGAGGAGCTTGAACCTGACGCGAGAAGTCGTTGACTGATTGGGAACGTGAGTGACATTCTGCTGTCTATATAACAGATTTTCTCAGCTAGTAACCTGCCAAGTACTCTCTATTGAAGCCTAACAAATTGAAAACGTACACCGCTACATATCCTCTCATATCCTCTATGTCTAAATTGAAGGAACCCACCACTGGTGCAACTGCAGCATCCTCGTTCAATACTATCCCCCGTGGTCACGACGACCCGTATCAATACCAAGTCGGATTCGGGAATAGGTTCGCTAGTGAAGCAATGTTAGTACATCTGGTCTTTTCGAGGCTTCTATTAACTTGTCCGTTTGAAGACCTGGAGTTCTCCCCAACGGCCAGAACATGCCTCAGAAGAACAAGTACGATTTGTACACCGAAGGAGTGCGTTGCTCTCAATGCTCGAATTCGAAAAAGGTTGCAGACTTACACCTTGAAACGACTTATAGATGACCGGAGCCTCGTTCGTCGCTCCACGGGCGGAAAATCTGAACGCGTATGCGAATCTCATCACCCCTCAATAATACGCTCAACCGTATCGTCAGATGGCTCTACCGTATTCGACCATCAGTCGCTCATCAAGGATTCTCCAAACTACCTGACAATCCAGATGTGAGTTTCCCTTAAGCTGGCCATGTTCACACTACTTATCTACTAAAATAGTTCGAATCCAACTTTCTTCCTCTCAACTCCAAAGTTCATGTCAGCCCTACTCAATTAGCCTGGCACCCCTTCGACATTCCTTCCGGGGAACAACCGGTTGATTTCGTGGACGGAATGAAGACTGTAGCGGGAAACGGCGACCCGACTTTACATGAAGGTCTTGCTGTACACATGTACCTGGCCAATACATCGATGGGAAGGAAAGCCTTTTGTAACGCCGACGGGGATATGCTGATTCTGCCTGAACGTGGGAGGTTAGATATACAGACCGAATTTGGAAGGTAAGTAACACATAGACAACATACTATAAACCAACTGTGACAATCATTACCAGAATAATGGCACGACCGGGAGAGTTAGTTGTTATACAGAGAGGAATCAAGTTCAAGGCAAGTCAAAGCCTGAGTGATACAAGTCTATTTGAACCAATGAGGCGATTAGGTCAAACTTCCAGACGGACCTTCGCGCGGATGTACGTTGGATTCATGCTCCTATTTGCCTTAGGCATTGCACCAAAACTTGCTGCTTAGATATTCAAGAGATTTATGGCTCGCACTATACTTTACCAGAGCTAGGGCCCCTTGGTGGACACGGATTAGCCAATCCAAGAGATTTTGAAAGCCCATTGGCGAGCTTTGATTTGGACCAGAACCATTGGGACAGTGTGTAGCGCCTTGTTTCTTTTTGAATTTTCTGTATTGACTGAATATCATAACAGTTGTTTACAAGTACGTTCCAGACATGTCATGGTTGGAGCACGGAACTCAGCGTTCAATTTTAGAGTATGTGGGCAGATGCATTCTTGCTCTCAGGAACACACCCCATTCGACGTTGTGGCGTGGCATGGCAAGTGAGTACATTTTGTCCTTACTTCGATTCGATAACTCATAATCCTTTTCAGTTATGTTCCTTATAAATATGACATGTCGAAATTCGTATTTGTTGGAAGCATCTCCAAAGACCACATCGATCCTTCCATCTTCTGTGTTCTCACTGCCAAATCGAAAGCACCCGGCGTTCCACTTGCGGACTTTCTGATTTTCAGCGGACGATGGGATGTTGGTGAAGGAACATTTAGGCCTCCGGTATGTCTTTACTTCATCATACACTTAACATCGATATCAATCCGGGCTGCGCTTTAAATATAGTACTACCACCGTAACTCGTCGACCGAGTTCATGGGCATGATATATGGCGAGTATGGAGGACGGAGCGACGGCTTCAAACCCGGAGGCGCTAGCTTCGAGACTGGATTTTGTCCGCATGGAGGTAATATACTCCAGTCTCCTCGTTTTCGCATGGACTTTTCCTTACTTCCATTCCCTGTAGTCTCTTACGAAGAATTCCAGAAAGCGACTGAAGCCGAGCTAAGACCAACAAAGGTGCACGAAAACACACTGGTGTTCATGTTCGAGTCAAGCATGATGTGGACAATTAGTGATTGGGCAATGAAGAGGAGTGGCAAACTGCATGGCAAGCTCTGTACTTCTGCTACTGTCCGGATAACGATTGAAGATATCTACCCCATAGAACATGAACCTAAAATGTGGGATAATCTCAAAGGTCAATTCATGAACCATCTCGAGGAAGTGGAAGAGGACTTGAGGAAGGCCGGGTTGCCAGGATTGGGTCACACGAGAGCGGATAGTGGACAGAATGGTTCGGAGATAAAGGGTAATGGACATATGAATGGTCATTGATTGTGATACTGAGTTCTGCGAAGCTCTGATTACTCGCTGTACATTATTATTCTCGGACTATATTCTATATGTAACAATGTCATTCCGATTTACATCTTCGTGAAATCTTCCTTGGGTGCATTTCCTTCTTCGTTTCCTGTACCATACTTCTTCATGTCTTCCTTCGCCGCATGTTTGTCCTACTCAAAGTCCTTCATTTCCGGCACGTTCGACACTTCTTGAATGAAAATCCGAAATCTTCATGAGAGTAGTCCTTGTCGTTTGCTTGATCCTTGTGGTATTTGACTTGAATGAAGTCTGAGTCGATCGTCGAAGGGTCGAGGGAGAGGGAAACGAGACCAGTCACACGCGCGGTTTTAGGGATAAGGCGAAAGGTCCAGGACTACAACAACTCGAGTGAGGTAATATTGATTTAGAACGTAGGCTGAATTACCTGGTCGTTTTTGAAAGAAGTCTCTCTCGTTCTTGACAACTTGATATCCATTGTTGACGCTTGCGCTGAACAACTTGGGTGAGGCGAACCATTGGCTGTGATACCTTTACTAAACGCGGCACCCAAATTGCGCAAGAAACCACACACAGCCATCTTGTAGCGGTCATTTGCATAGACGAACTGATCGTTGTACACGCAATCCGAAGAGTACCTTTTCACTCTCTCCACTGTCGGTTTGCAGCTGTACAAAGCGAGGATGTCGTCGACGAGACGCTGTTTTGCTGGCTCCAGATGGAAAGACTTGGCCTGATCTGGAGTGTAATCGTCTGATATAGCGGTTTGACAAGGCTCAAAATGTTCTCCAGGAAGTTGCTCTTTGTTATCGGAAGACATAGCTCGCTTGGTAACGTTGAGTTGAATTTGAACACAGCTCCTGGATGCTGAACGAAAGAAGAAGGGAAATAGGCTGAAAGAAAAAGCCTCTTTAGATATGAGAAACTAGAAAAAGGGAAATGATTCTGGCCCACAATCGAGTGAAGCCATATTATCGCATATAGTGACGAATTCTCTATAGATAAGATAATGAGAGCGGCCGATGTACAGCATGCACAAAAATACGACAAGAAACGGAATGTACACACCCAAATAGATGTTACATCCAGGCCCAAGAACTATTAAGCCTTCTCCCCCAAAAATGGAACCCTACAGGAAGACTGCCGGAAGACTACGAACCCAAAGAATTAGAGAAATCTGCCTCAGAACATAGCGAAAACTTCGACTGGAGAATCACAACACAGGGCAGTCTGGCAGACGTATTCAGGATATTCACGGATGGTGATAAATGCAATGACCTACCCAATACGGAACACAATCCACCTAACCACCACCCACCAATCGAAGCATACACAGATGGGTCATGCATACAAAATGACTTCAAATATGCCTCTGCAGGAGCAGGAGTCCACTGGCAAAAAGGGGAATACTCTGACTGCACCATAAAACTCCCTGAACAGTGAATACATAAAGCAATCAAATTAAAGCGGAGAAATAATTGGTATCAGAGAAGCAATCATCACCGCAGATGAGGAACGCGAACTCATTATCCACAGCGACTCCAAAACATGCATACAAGGACTAACCAAAAACCTCAGAAAATGGGAGGACAGTGGATACGCTGACATAAAAAACGCCAAAGAAATCCGTGCAACAGTTGCTAACGCCCGACAAAGAAAAGCCACAACAACACTCCACTGGGTCAAAGGACACTCAGGGATTGATGGCAATGAAAAGGCGGATGAGCTAGCAGACAAAGGCCGGGATAAAGAAACCCCCGACGATATTGTCCTAGAAGTGGAGAGAGAACTACGGGTCTCTGGCGCAAGATTACAATACGTCACACAATCCTTGGCTCAAAAACTAATAAGACATAAAAAATGAAAACTAAAACGTATGCGAAAGCACTATCATGGAAGGACACCATATCCAACCTAGGTCAAGCTAAAGAATGTGCTAAAGACCTATGTGGACACACACTAACTGACTTAGCTATATGGAAGTCCATGAGACCTAAAGATTTCGACAAGAAAATCCGAATCTTCCTTTGATTGATTGCCCATAATGGATACAAAATCGGAGACTACTGGGAAAAGATACCTGGTTACGAGACACGGTCAAGATGCCCACACTGTGGGATCACAGAAACTATGGAACATGCTCTCCTTAGGTGTGAAGCACCTGGCCACAAAGAAATATGGACACATGCAAGACTTCTATGGGAAAACAGCAGAAACCACTGGATCAGACTACACTTTGGAACACTCCTGAGCTGCGGACTCACGAACTTCACAAACCAAGAAGGGAAAAGAGAGCCAGGAAAGTCAAGACTCTTCCGAATTCTAATATCAGAGTCAACCTACCTCATATGGGAACTTAGATGTGAACAAGTAATCAGAGAGAAACCCATAGAAATACAACAGATCCTAAATCAATGGACATGGTCAATGGAAAATAGACTGAGAATGGATTGCCTACTTACATCGGGCAAATTCGGGAAGAGGCAACTGTCCCAAAAGCAAGTCAAGGCCACCTGGGACAAGACAACGAGAAATCGTGAAACAGTCTCCGAGCCACTCAGAGAAAACGGGGTTTTAGTGAGTAAACACATTGACTTCGGTATTGGGTGAGATGAACGACTATAGGAGAACCATACAGTCAATGCGGAGTCTCACAAGAAGCACCTCCAATGGTGCTAGTGCATAAACACATTTCCACGGGGAGATAGGGTAGTAGAAAGCCTGGCAATGCCTTACTATACCAGCAGCCAGAGGGGAGCGACAATGTACGGCTTGCCCAATGGTGATAAATGCTCCGAAAAAAAAAAAAAAAGATAATGAGAGCAGGTGCTTACCACCTTTTCTCTTTTCTAGTGACAAAGACACTTTAGGCTCAGCCAGACTGCGATCCGTGTATATTTTTTATCTGCGCAGGGTTACAACCCAGGCAAAGCCTCATCTTCTCGGACAAAGCACGCAACGGTGCTCCTCACATCTCAAATTGAGCTCAATTGTCATCTTAGGACTCAGATAGTTATGTGTCAAGCCCATGCCTCGGTGCCCCGCCTCGCTGCTTGGTATTCCGAGATCTGTCCTTTATTGTAATCTTCTTCTTATTGTTCTTTCTCGCTACACATACCCTTTCACCCTAGTCTCTTCTTATTGTCTTTT
>MU795233.1:0-38310 GCA_027886305.1 Lentinula aff. lateritia | reverse complement strand
AGGGTTTGACAATGGTGGGACGTGAAAGTGATGGAGTGATGTATCGTACAAATAAGGGCGTAGAGACGGTGAGAAAAGGAAAATGATAGGGGCTATGTACTTCATGACAGTCGTTCCATTCATCCTCCGTAATAGTGATAAGCGAAGCTGAAGGAGAGCCCTTGGCAGGAGCCTTCTTTTCAATGAAAAGTATAGTTTTCTCCTGCCACACCTCGTTAGCTTGTTCGATGTCGTGGTTCTTTTGCAATCTTCTCTCCAGACTCAGTTTTTTCAAAATTGGAATAATTTCGAGAATATGAGTTCGGCGTTGGCGATCATCAGCCCTAACAGACAAGGAGGTTCTGAGGAGAAGTGGGGGGTGTTGTGTCATGACCCAAGAGCGCGTATATGCACAGAAAATTCCACACAAGAAAGCTTAGAGACGGATTTCGACCATGAGAGTGTAGTTCAAAGGCGATAAGCGCCCGCTCTCATTGCCACATCTTATCTTATCCTCTCGGAATAAGATAAGATAAGATTTGTTTGTGCGGATCGGAGGCAAGGAGACGGAGTTCCTGAAGCCTTATCAATCCCGTACGGTCACGGTGAAAAAATTTTTTATCATCCTGGATACTCGAGCGCTAAAATGCCTTTTCATACACCACGTACAGACGCGTTCGACGCGTTTTGTTGACAGACTCAGATAAATCTTGTATTCTACGAATTCTATTTGAAGTTGGTATCTCGCACCATTCTGAAATATCGATTCTGGCGCCTTCCCGTCAGTGAATGAGCGATTCTGTGACCGGTAATAACGGGTCAACTAATACCTGGACCTCCATGTCGAGTCGGCTACTCGACTCCAGAGATTATTCCAATGCCTACAGAGCGAGGATATAGAGTCAACGCATCTTTACGCTGCCCTTCCAGACATGATTTCGTCGCGATCGGCAAAGGCCGTGAGATTCCACCGAGTCCTTATCGTTTTTTTACGTTCCAGTGCATAAAAAGTGGTTTGACGAGGTCTTCTGTTTCGCTACGTCCCCCATCTTTTCTGGCAAATGGCGGCTTTACGCCTTGCTCTATCACGCATTGGCCGATTGCCTCACGCAAGGAGTTTTGCGAGTGCCCATCGTCCTAATTCCCTTTTCTCTCCTTTGGATGACTTCGCCGAGAGACATATAGGTCCAGATGACGGCGAAACAACTACAATGCTCTCGCATCTGGGCTACAAGAGCATGGATGCCTTCGTTGACGAAGCGGTTCCTTCTCAAATTCGAATTTCTGCAGACGAAATCAGCAACAAGACCATTCCTGCGTTTAGCGAATCGCAACTTCTTGCTAGGGCGAAGGATTTAGGTACGTTGAATAAACCTTATAAGAGCTACATCGGTATGGGGTATCATTGTGCTGTGGTCCCTCCTGTCATCCTTCGTAACGTCCGCATACACCTCTTTGCGGTCATTTCGGTCACTGATATACTTTGTCCTCTCAGGTTATTGAGAATCCACAATGGTACACCCCGTACACCCCGTATCAACCAGAAATTGCTCAGGGTCAATCATTACTTTTTATAATTATCTCCTTATCTATATACTAACAGGAATTCATACAGGCCGCCTCGAGTCATTGGTCAATTTTCAGACAATGGTTATGTCACTTACGTCTATGGATATTGCCAATGCCTCCCTGCTTGATGAAGCCACTGCCGCGGCGGAAGGAATGGTTATGTCTCACGTCTCATCCAGTTATCGCAAACGAAAGTTCCTAGTTGATCTTGGAGTTCTTCCGCAAACCTTAGCGGTTCTTCGCACCCGAGCGAAGGGTTTCAATATCGATCTTGTCGTGGCGGACGCGTTATCAGCAATTGAGGATGATATGTTGCGAAAAGATTTGTGTGGTGTTTTGGTTCAATACCCTGACGTCAATGGACATATCAAGGATTTTTCCAAGTTCGCGGAATCTGTTCATGTCGCAGGCGCTTTGGTCGTTTGTGCAACGGATTTGCTCGCCTTGACCATGATAAAACCGCCCGGCGAATGGGGTGCTGATATCGTGCTTGGAAATTCGGGTGGGTACTATCGTCCTGTTCTTTTTAGCTAATGCTATACTAATAAACTTTCCTTTCCTTTTCAAAACTAAAGGAAGATTTGGCGTACCTTCTGGCTACGGTGGTCCGCACGGTGCATTCTTTGCTGTTACTGAAAAATTGAAGAGGAAGATGCCTGGTCGCTTGGTGGGTCGCAGTCGGGATGCAACCGGAAAACCTGCCTATCGTTTAGCGTTACAAAGTGCGTACCCTGAAGTCTTGTGACGTCCTGTTTAACATTCATTTTGTAGCTCGAGAGCAGCACATCCGACGCGAGAAAGCTACCAGTAATATATGCACAAGCCAAGCGCTGCTAGCAAATATGGCGGCAATGTATGCAGTTTATCACGGTCCCATTGGTCTACGACGTATCGCCCACAAAGTACATGGCTTCGCGCAGGTCTTCAAAGATTCCGTTGAATCCTTTGGATATGATGTCGCTAATGTAACCTTCTTTGACACGATTACCGTGAAGGTATCGAACGCTAAGGAACTGCATGACATCTCTATAGCTGCAGGTATTAATTTGCGTCACATAGACGATCACAATGTTGGTGTTACCTTCGACGAAAGTGTTACCCCCAACAATCTCGTGGACTTGATCAACGTATTTGCGACTGCCTCGTCTTCCTCGCCGGTGTCCCTACAACAGCTCCAGGAGCCCGATGCCCCAGCTATACCTTCTTCACTAGAGCGGACGTCGGAGTTTCTTCCTCATCAGGTCTTCAACAAGCACCATTCCGAAACTGAGATGTTACGCTATATTAACCATCTTGTTTCAAAAGACGTTGGCCTTGTGCATTCCATGATACCTCTCGGCAGTTGTACAATGAAGCTCAACAGTACTAGCAGCATGATACCGCTCACTTGGGAGGAATACAGTTGTATCCATCCGTTTGTGCCTTTCGACCAAGTACAAGGATATCATACCATCATTAAGGCTCGCCGCAATCTACTGCCTGCTGAATATGACCATGTGTCTTACCTTATTCCAACAGGAATTGGAACAAGATCTCGCTAGGATCACCGGCTTCCACTCAACGTCGCTTCAACCGAATTCTGGTGCTGCTGGAGAATACGCTGGCCTCTGTGTCATTCGCGCCTATCATGAGTCTCGTGGAGAGAGTGCTAGGGATATATGCTTGATTCCACTCAGTGCCCATGGTACGAACCCAGCCGTAAGAACTTTTCACTCTCACTCCAATAGTATGGTAATCAGTTAATAGAGCGCGGTTATGGCCGGCTTGAAAGTCGTTTCAGTCAAAGTCCAAGATGATGGAAATCTTGATATCGAAGATTTGAGGTCAAAAGCTGAAAAGCACAAAGACAGACTGGCTGCTTTCATGGTGCGAGTTTTTGACGCATCCTTTCTCTGCTGTTAATTCCATCTAGATCACGTATCCCTCTACTTTCGGTGTTTTCGAAGACGGTGTACAAGAGGTAGGTGATGTAGTCTTGTCTTTTTCTCTCCTTTCCGAGTCACGATTCCTCCTAGGCCTGCAAAATAATTCACGATAACGGGGGCCAGGTTTATTTGGATGGCGCCAATCTCAACGCACAAATTGGTCTCACCAATCCTGCAACCTGCGGAGGAGACGTCTGTCACATGAACTTACACAAAACCTTTGCTATGTGAGTTCTGCGATCCATGACTGTAATTCAATCTCAACGATTCTGCCGTCAGTCCTCATGGCGGAGGTGGACCCGGAGTTGGACCAATCTGTGTTGCTGAGCACCTCTCACCTTTCCTTCCTTCCCATCCGGTGATGCCCCTTGGCGAGGAAGCTATCAGCGCTGTTTCCGCTGGTCCTTTCGGAAGTTCGTCTATTCACCTCATCTCTTGGGCATACATCAAAATGCTGGGTGGTCAGGGTTTGAGCAACGCCACAAAAATCGCACTTCTAAATGCCAACTACATAGCTAGTCGGCTTTCTGGCCACTATAATCTTCGGTATAAAAATGTCAACGGACGTGTCGCACATGAGTTGTTGATTGATTTAGCCGAGTTTGAGAAGAAGGCTGGGCTGAAAGTCATGGACTTTGCTAAACGACTTCAGGTAAAGTTTAGGCTTGTACTTGATTCGGGTTTGACCTGATACAACCCGAAATACCTGTATAGGACTATGGTTTCCATCCTCCGACCTGCTCCTGGCCCATCTCCACTTGTATGCTCATCGAGCCTACTGAGTCGGAAACGCTCGAAGAGATTGACAGGTTGGTGCACAATAAAGATGATGATCTATCGCGGTTGACCCTTTTGACTGAAGATTCTGCGACGCTATGATACAAATACGTAAAGAAGCCGAAGATGTCATTGCTGGCGTGCA
This sequence comes from Lentinula aff. lateritia, assembly GCA_027886305.1. Lineage (NCBI taxonomy): Eukaryota > Fungi > Basidiomycota > Agaricomycetes > Agaricales > Omphalotaceae > Lentinula > Lentinula aff. lateritia. The sequence continues at coordinate 33,915 of MU795233.1, read as the reverse complement.
ACCGAAAGACAACAATGTGCTGAAGAATGCCCCCCATCCTATGCATGTCTTGACCGTTCCTGACACAGAGTGGAACCGGTGTGTTGTAGCATTCTTCTCCCCTACTGATTGATCTTACGGGTGTCGGATAAATCAGTCCATACACTCGCAATACTGCAGCATATCCTTTACCCTACCTAGAAGAGAAGAAGTTTTGGCCAACTGTGTCCCGTATAGACGATGGTGAGTCCCATTTCCTGAATCTCGCAGGTCTTCGTTTGATTAACACTTTTATGTAATTAGCTTATGGTGATCTGAACCTCATAGTAAGTGTTTTCCCTCATGTAACTAGCACATAGAATAACATGTCGACTCTTTAGTGTGATTGCCCTTCTGTAGAAGAACTGGCCACCACCTAGACACTGGACTGTTTTCATTTCATCTTATTTTTCCTGGGCTTTCACCCCTAGACAGTTATAAAGATTTGGAGCGCTATTCAACTAGGCGCACGCACAACACCGTACTTCCGCAATTATTGTTATTAGCTTTCAGCCTATGCATATCATCCTATACTATCGAGTAATATATAATCCATAGATTGCTCCTCCGAGTCAAAATTACTCGAGCTATACCCCCACCTTACGCCGATACCTCCTCCTCCCGAAGGGCGATGTGCAGTTTAGGTTGATGTTTCTGTATCGCAGCCATCACGTTCACTTTGATGTCAGGTTTTAGGCGTCCCAAAATGATACGGGCCATCTCCGGGTCGGGATCCTTTACGATAGTGCACATATCGCGCAACGCATCGTTCATTCTGCCTGCGTCGCATAGGCAAGCTATCCAAGCCTTCCAATTGTAATTGTCAAAGATGTACCCGGTTCTCTCCAGTTTGCCTTTAATCTGTCGCGCCATATCCAAACCACCAGTTTCGCGGCAAGTCGCCAGAATGATGTTGACGCTGGCTCGATCGAATGTTCGAGATATGTACATAGTATCCCAAACACGAAGGGCATCTGGAAAGGATCCCAGCTGCCGGTAGTTGTCCAATAACGCATTCCAAAGACTGATGTTGGGCGTAATCGAAGAGTCGAGGGTGATCAGGTCGTGAGTTTGGCGGGTAGCCGCAAGCGTGTCACGGCGCAAGTGTAGAAATCCGACACTTTTAGATGTGCGGCTGGCAAGCTGTCGTAAAGACCGGAGGAGGATCAGATAGATAGTCATGGTTACAGAATAGCGAGCGGCTTTCATATCTTTCACAACCTCGAAATAGAAGGAGATGGTAGGAACCCGCGGCTCCATCCTGTCGCTCCATGAAATTCGGCTCAGGATATCCAGGACTGTCAGATATCCAGCTTCGTCCAAAATATGCCTGCTTTCTCGATACGCTTCCATAGCGTCGCACTCTGAACGTGCAGAGTTCATACTTATGGCAGTGAGATATGCACTTGCACTTTGGAGAGAAACATTGTGAACCTCGGCCTCCTTAAGGATTAGATCCTTCATGGGCGCATATTTGTCCGAGTGCTGAGTAACTTCTCTGAGCATGTTAGAAAATAGATCTGCAAGGGAGCGTTGCGTCTCTCTTTCAAGCAGATCGCAACGGTCTGGAAGCGAATCTATAAAATCATTGAATATCTTGAAGGAGGTGTCGACGGCGTCAGATAAAGGAGAAGCCAGAACTGACTGAACTAATCGAGATATTGCGCTGGCGGTGGGCATTACGCCTTCATTCCTGATTTCATTATAGCACTCCAGCATTTCTGAGATGGTGCCTCGCTTGACGCATTTTGAGAGTAACATAGACCATTGTTCTTGCGAGGGAGCGATACCAAGCTGGTCTCGAACACTGCACAAGTGTTCAAAGCGCGTGATGCGCTGCATGAAAACCCCCAAAGTACGGACTGAAGGCTTCCCTCCTTCCTCTCTATATTGCGATATCAACTTCAAACCAGTGACTACACCTCCTTCTTTTACAGCGGCAGATAAGCGAAGAAGCCACTCGTTCTCCCATAATAGCCCAGGTGGTAGGAGTTCAGAGTACGAGTCGTTGTATAAAGCCACGATTTCTTCAGCATATCGAGAGCGCTGCTTGTCCAGGTACATGACGTGGAGCATATCGGCCACAGTAGTGTTGTATGGAAGACCAATTTCCTGCATATGTCGGAAGATTGGGGTAAAGTCGGAAGGTAGGGGAATTCTGGATACTCGGGTAGTCGTCAGCCATCGAGCTTGCGCAAGAAGTTTAAACGTGTCGTTCGTTGGCTCACAACCTCGTTGTCGCATATCGCGAACAAGCTGCATCATGTTTTTGAATGTGCAGAATCGTGGACCAGCTTCGAGTACCAAGTGGTAATGTCCTATGGTAGGTTCAACACCACCTGGTTTCTTCGGCATATGCTCCAACCAGAGCTTCACGGACTGGAAAGTTCCTTTCTGGATCAGAGCTCGAATGATGACTGTGTGTGTATCGGAAGAAGGGGGGACATCGTAGATGATTGTCATGTCGGATAAAATCTGTTCTATACGAGAAAGGTCCTCTGGCAGAGCTGAAAGGGCTAAGGCCTCCAGCATAGTCTCGATGTCATTTTTGTCAAGAAGATTTTGGCGCGCCTGCTTTAGTTGCCTAACCTCCCATGTTAAAAGTGGATAATCGCGGTGAATCACATCTGGATTTTGAATATCAGTCTTCAATGAGTCCAAGTATTCCCTGAGCGAGTTGTGAATAGCTGCAGAAGAATGGAGTTGGCGATAGAGACGTAAATCAACTGGTTTCGGTAGACATTTGGGATGTGCAATGCCGATTCGAGAAAGCCCAACTCGAAAGGACATTCATGCGGGACTAGAAACCATGTCAAAAACGAGTAAATGGAACGATAGTGATTTCAGACCTCGGATGGGTGTTATTAAAACTTGTGAAGTCGTGTCCATTCGTGTGAACTTTTATTTCCGAATTTTGCCAGCGTCCATCACTCTTTACAACCTAAACTCTTCACCGTTCTTCTTCAACATGTCCGATAAATTACGAGAATTTGTCGAAATTCCCCAACAATTCGTTCAAGATGGCAACCAGGTATGTGCTGTTTTCGAAATTGTCCGTATATTGACCCTAACCTCGTCCTAGTTCCTAACCCGTTGCACAAAACCTTCACAGAAAGGTTCGTTGAACCGCAAAAGCTCAAGCCTCGATTGCTTACTCATACTTCAGAGTTCGTACAAATATGCAAAGCAGTTGCGGTGGGATTCGCTGTTATGGGGTTCATTGGCTACTTTGTGAAGCTCATTCATATACCGATGTACGTGGCACGCTATTTTCCGCTAGTCCATATTGACTTGCGTTTGCAGTAATAACATCCTTGTGTATGTCTCCTTTACTGTGTACAATTATTGTTTCACTAACTCTTGAACAGGGGAGGAGCATGAACTCGCAGAGGCCTACTATTCGTTCATTTGTTCTAATAAATTATTGGTTTTGGTTTCTCCTCTCCGCAAATACAAACAAGCGGGTGCATGTTTCTTTGCTCCTTCATCTCGTTCGCGAACGTCAAACCGTTTCTTCGCCTGATATTGTCCCTCTCTCCACTGCTGATGACGGTGCACTACTAAATCTCGTCCTAGACCCGCTAGCAGACGCTACTTCGAGAACCCCAACGGGTGGCAACCGAGTCAAATTTGATTCTGAAATGGCCATCTCTGTCATCTGAAGCGGCTTTAACTGTGGCTTTGGTCTTGAGCGATGCCAACACGTCCAAACCATGAGTAAGTCCCTTTGCGTTCCGAATACGCATACCGAAAACAAAGGTACTACACGCAGTTAGTCAGCTCCATTATTTCTCAAGTTGAGTTTATAATATGACATACAAGTGGCCTGCATCATGTAAGGCCATGGGACAAGCCAGTTTGACATGTAGATGATGCCTATACTGCAGAGAAGCTCAATAAATGTGGCTGACAGGTATTCCACTATTCAATACCTTATCACCATTACTGAGACCACACTGAACAGTAGCATCCGTAAAATAAGTGAGAAGGGTAGATCTCTCTTGAGGAGTGTGAACGCTCGCGCCGTTGTTGTTCGCGTTCTCCAATATTTGTAAGAGATGGTAACTACGATGTCTTATAAACTGCTCGCGTCTTTTTGTAAATGCATGTCGATGCCCACCTTCGAATCCCAGCAAGCAAGTCATGACAACAGTGCAGTATGCAGGGATACTATAACGGGAGCTAGAGGGAAATTTTGAATTTGTGTTGAAAGTTGATACAAAGGCTATGGATTGACTCACAATCCATCCACATGTAGAGAGCAGTACAGACCGTTCATGGGATTTGTCAACGAAAAATCCCTCCTCCCGACCTGTAACATGGCGTTGAGAAGGAAATCGAGAAGAGATACTGAGAAATGGTTACCAATGCTGACCCAATGCTGAAGACCAGGAACACCATGTAAGGGACAAAAAGGAACTGCGACGTTGTCATAACTTTGTTCGGCACATCCGCACAGAAAAATCATCCCACCAATACAAGACATATGCGGGATTTTTGCTTTGCAGTCGAAGTCGACTTGTAAATAGAATTGGGCGGCCGGTGCACTTTTTTCCAAATCTGTATCATCTTCAGTCGGACATCGAAAGACCAAGGAAGAGTTGCTATCAGCTAACCTGTATCACCGCTACTAAACCTGCAGTAACAACCCTGTAGGACAGCATATTCATTGCGCGGCATGAGGACTCTGAAACAAGGGGAACGTACATGGAAGGTGACCCATCTACCATGGCTGCCTGAACGCGACATAAAGTGTCTGGATTAGTATACTGTTGCTTATCATACAATCTATTGGAAGGGGTCGTAAGTCATTTCGAAAGAAGACTAGGCAACTAACAGAAGGGTGTATGATACTGAATATATGAGCCATGTTATCCAGAAGTTCACGAGGGTGGGATGCCGGTGCACACTTTTTGAAAAGAAATATGTGATCAATAATAATATGGTGCCCACTTCGCCTAGAACATGAAGGGTGACGAATGGTACCCAAAGATGGGCTAGATTAGGGACAAAAGAAGGATCTTGGGGAAGGAGGTAAGGAGAGCAAAAGGACACAAGAAAGCGGCCTACCAGATTTGTTCATTCGAGTACTGGATAAAATGGGGACGGGTGGAAAACATGCTCGCCCTCAAAAAAGATGATCCTTTTCACCGTCACTGCTTCGGAGAACTTTTCCTTTTACGGATTGGTAGTATGCACTGGAAAGGATTGTGGAGGCGATCCAAGGATTGACACGACGAACATCTTCGATCACTGCCACGATTGATATTATTGAATCTCACCCTCACCACGAGACCAAGATCAAGAAGTGTAAGCCATTGTAATAGAAGCATTGCTTGGAATGACTACAAAGATTGAAAATCAAGACTCTCAAGATCGGATATCACTGTTGGTGGGTCCTTACACCCACGGAGAACAAAATGGATACAGCATTGAGGCAATTTACATTGCTTGTCATGCTCTAGTTAACTAGGAGCATCGCGAACCTCGATGAAGGTTTAGCAACTTCGATAGCTGCGCGATACTCTTTATCTGAAGAAGGAACGCCCAAGGGTAGGAGTGCTGCAAACTTATCCGAAGTGACCGATTTTCCGGCAGTACCTCTAGTAGGAACAGGATAAGGCAGTATTGCAGCCAGGATAGTTTGAGTTCTGGCTAGGTGATCAGCGCTCATCCATGATAGTGTTTCATCAGAGGGAACTTCGTCAGGAGTACCAATCTGCGAAAGTTTAATAAAGTATGTACACATAAACGATATTGCGAAAACCTACCGAGTCACGGACGCGTGATGTTCTAGCGTCTAAGAGCTCACGGATATCAGTCCAGCGTGAGCCCCATACCTCCGCAATTCTCCGTAAGAATCCTATATCATATAGTGTCTGAATTTTGTTGTGCTCCCATTCCTGATCCAGAAGACGACCAATGAATAGATGAACCACCCGATCGGCGAGATGACTGTGTCGCGCAGAATCTCCAGAGAAGCCTAGAGCTTGTATGGCCTCCGCAAGCAGGAGCAAGGACTGCATTAAGTTGGTAGAAGGAGATGCTGAAAGACAGTCTGAATGGAAGCGATCGAAGATATACGAGCAGAAACGCACTGCAAGGCGATGGTTTGAAACCCGCTAGTGGTAATGCTATTCGATGGCGAGAAAGTACGTAAAGCACCGTGAATTCTTGCCATCGATCTATGATTGAATTGTATATGGATTTAGCCCTATATACAAAATCTTCCACAAGCATCAGTTTTTGTCTTGACACAAAATATCATTGAGTTGCCCTTGCCTTGTGCCATTGCCTCGGTACAAGACATATTCGAAATGAAAAGGGAAGACGACAACTCTTCAGCAATTCTTCCAGCAAAAACAAGAGCACGGATGTCCAGCTCTGGAACATAGAGTTAGTCAGCCCAATAGACACTGTTATCGAAGAACATATATACCAGTCTTGTCAGGCAATGTACCTGCCGAGGTTTCAATGCTGTCCAGCGCCGCTGTGCAAAGTCTTTGGGCATAGGGCTGGTATGATACTTTGAGTCGTGTAATGAGTGATCTATGTACCGATCATTCAGTATGTGTAGATAGCAAATCCACGACAGATAAGCGTACGTGGTGTCCGTATCATCCCCAGTAAGTACTTGCAGAAGATCCTCTTGCAGTGCAGCTGCACATTTTTCAAGAGTCTTGAGAACATGATCCAGCAAGGGAACGCGACCGGATAATTGACGCTGAAGAGAAGCCCGATATTTCTGTAGTGGTGCATCCTCTGTTTGAGATACCGTCGGTAATGGTGGGGCATCAAACATGTGTACTATGGGAGAAACATCTATGGGAGTGAAGAATGATTAAACAGTTTCCAAGGATGATGTTTTGCAATACCTGTTGTATCTGTGGAAGAATCCTTTATTGATGCAACAGCAAAGGTAAGTTGATCACGGAAAGCTGTCTCAGCATTGGACAGTCTGGTCCTCCAGATTTTAGCGATATATTCACAACAGACATCATCAAGGAGGTAATTCAAGTGTCCAGTTTCAGAAGATTCTAATGTTGAAGATGACTGCAACCACATGCGTACGGAGTTCCTGATAGACCAAATGACCTTAACACTATTGGTGTCTGATAACCATGTTTGACATGATATCCGCAGTGCGTCCGTAGATCGTTGGAACCATTCCGAGATTTTGTTGTCCAAGTGTGCTGGAGGCAGAGAGGAAAACTGAGAATAAATGTCCACATGAGGTTTGTACGACGTCAAGTTTTGAGGAAGGGCCGAGAACAGGGAAGAAGAGGGAAGATTACTGAGGAGCGACTGAGTGGTCAACTGTAGTTCAACTGGCAGGCCGAAAGAGGGAACACAATCAGTTTGTATAAATTTCAGAGTCGCTCGGATGAGGGAAAGTTGAGCATCTTGAGATTGGAAAACATCTCGAGAGGTTTGGATCGTTTGCGATATTGCCTGGAGGGCAACGAGGATGCACTTTTTAATTTCTCTTACGGAACTTCGGGGAGTCGGAGTTTTGGAAAAGATGGCGTGGAGGGATTTCGACCGTTGATCCAATAGGGCAGTCAATGTTTCCGAGAGCGGGCGTGAATCAAGGAGATGGAGTGTAATCAAAGTTGCACACGTTGTCTAACTCGTTAATCAAGCCAAGAATGCGTGCCAAAACGGGAAAATGTACCTGTGATGGGGTAGTGAAATCCCGTAACGAAAGAGCAGCCTTGTGGACAATTTGCGACCGAAATTGAGCCACCACCTCCCATTGGCGTTGAACGAGTGGAAATGATTCCTGCAATATGCCCTCATTGATCCTGATACGATTGAACACGAACACGACTCACCAGTATATCTATACCCTGATTTCGCCACGCCTCGTGGTCTTGTTCTTCCCGTACTAGTGCTCGATGCACAACGCGTGATAGCAGATATAGCCACGCTGCTGAAAGATACTTCTTTTTTTCTAGAATTCTCCAAAGATGTTCTGGGACATCCAAGAGAAGTTTAACGTGCGCTGCGAGCACTTGTAACGCCTGTAGGTGTAAATCTGTTCGAATTCTTCGTATTCAGAAATCTCACAGGTATCGAAGTTTCATTTCCCACCTTCATTCAAATTAACAAGGGTGGGCTGGGGTATTGACGGAGTGTGCTCAGCTAAGATGGCGTTCTTGGTATCCTCTAGAGCATGAGTCATACGCTGGACGGAGTTTGCCATGGATATTATAGACGTCGAAGCTTGCAGGAGGTCCCTGTATCGCTCTCTGCCCTTCCAATTTACGTTTTAAATAATAGACAAAGTGCAAAGCTAGACTCGACTTACCCCACCATCAACCGGAGCTCTTCCTGCTTGGCGTCAGCATCGTTTCTATATTTATATACGCACTTCATTAGCTCCCTCTTTTGATATCGAATAAATGCGACAGCACCTCAACCGCTGCTGTATTTGCTTTATCTCAGAAATATTGTGCTTGACGAATAACTCGTCCGGGTCCAGATTGTCCATTGACATCTTGGGAAACGATGCAGAGGATGACATTTGGGAGGAGGGCATTTTGGCCATTACAAGAGGCCTGTCTACATATCCATTACCGAGTGTGATAGTAGATATTGACGAAGAACGACTGGCTCTAACTGAGGGTCGGCGCGACATAATCAACGCGTTATGAGCTGGAAGTTCAGGACAAAGCGATAGTAACTCACGTGAGAGCACAGCCCGTGCTAGAGTCGACAGTTGAGCTCCTCATGTACATAGACGAGAATGGGATAGAGATATAATTAAACGATATGGACGAGTATCGTACTAGCATCGTCCTTTTGTAGATTATACAGAGCGTGATGCCAAGAATCAAATCATGATGTGTATACTAATTGCTAGCTTCCGTCGTACCAAGATCTCCACTCTCTGAGTCGGAACTAGTTCTCGCAACGTGATCAATCGGAGGTGCAACTTTTTCTGGTCGAGGAGAAGCGACAGCGGGTGGCGGGCGAGGCGTATGAGCTGAAACAGGCGCAGTCGATTGAGCTGAAGAAGAGCTTGTGTTAGCAAGGCGCTGGTCAAGGGCCTGCAAGGCCATTGCGCTGCAAAAACGTGAATCGCCAGAATTATGGAATTAAGGGCATTGCACTCACCGTCGTCTTTCAGCCTCTGCCCGAGCACTCCCGGGTATTGTGCTAAACCCACTTTCGATGTCTCCGCCATGAGAAGGTATGAGGTGAAGGGTATTTGCCCACTTGTAGACAAAGTTACCGCCAGGACCCAGCACAATGCTAACGGACACAGGGTTGATGAGAATAGACGAAACAGTTATGAAAGACGTACTGGGTGAATGGAGGAAACCATGATACTAGAGAAAATGTTTCGCTTCGATCTCCATAGCTTTCGACGCCTCCGACTGTATCGTTGGAGTTCTTTTTGTAAAAGCGGAGGTATATCCAACTGACGAACCAGCCGAATTGGATGATAATCCAAGGAGATTGAAAGCCGAGGATGGTCATGACGGTTGATAAAGTGAGATATGTCATAGGTAGACTCTGAAATAGTTAAGACGAACAAGCCACTGTCAATATATGAGGTTGCGTCACCTTGACTCGCATCTTGAGAAAACCTAGAAATTGAACCTGATGTTCAGGAATCAGCTGTGTGAAAGCGACAAGGACCCCAATCTGAAGCGACATTTGACCATGATAGTTCATGCCATATCTAGAAATCAGTCAGCAGGATTCTGTGTGGTAACTACGAAACGAACAAAAACAAGTCTGCATTGCTGGTACCGATGAATTCTATCCAGTTGAATCCAAACGCGATTATGTTCGAGACGCAGACAGTAGCGATTATGAATTTGAGGGTTTCTATGCTTCCCCACAGCCGTTCCAAGTATTTCAAGGTGGGCGGTATCGTGATGACAGTGATTGCTAGCTAGAACGACAATAAACTGAAGTACATTCCATCTGAATGCAGTAAAGTCATACCTCCCACAAGGTCGTTTCTACAAGTGCAGACGTTATAAACGTCCAAGGATAGAACAAGCTTGAGCCCGGCACAAGCACCAGATATGGAAACAGCTTCGCGCCTTCAGAATTCCATTGGAGCCATGCGTAAACCAGAGATAACGTAACAGTAGCCAAGGTGAAATAACGTGTCACAGTTGGTATAGAGGCTATGAAGGTTATTGGGGATTGCAGTATAGCCATTGAAAACCCAGAAGCACACGACGGGAGGAAGGAAGGAGGGTCGCCTGTTGGCCGAATACAGCAGATCAAATTACTTACGTGATGTTGAGACCGTGGCTTTCGCTGCAACTTCCATGTCGAACGCATATGATGTTAGGCCTGCAGGTTCCCTGAAACTCAAGAGTACCGTCAATGATGGCGGGATAGTCAAGAAGTCCGTCAACATATCTCGGTTTATTCTCAAAACTAATAACTTGTTGCAGAAAGAAGAAAAAATCCAAGGGGTCGAATTCTACTTCGAACTCAGAAAGGGTCCGCGAACGTGAAAGGGTAAAGGAGCTCCTTCTGCAAGATGACCTTGATCCGTCTTCCCCCGGAGGCAGTAGTCGAAATTCTCCTGCTGCAGGTAACGGCAAACCAGTTAAGACCGAAGCGGAGCGTCGATTTGAGGAGGTACAGAAGCAAAGGGTGAGTTTCAAGAAAGCAATTCTTATGCTATAGCTTTGACTTACAATTATCATACAGCTTGCTCAGCGTGTTGCCAAGTTAGCTAACAAGACTCATAAGGATCGGGTCAACGAGTTCAATTCACATCTGGAATCTCTTTCCGAGCACCACGATATTCCCAAAGTGCGTATATTTTTTCTTGTATGGGGTTTTCCTTGTTCAGACATTTTTGCTACAGGTCGGACCAGGATAAGATGCTGTGTGTCGGTATGGCGGTATTGGTTGGCGGTAACAGCTCCTGATAGAGAAAGAGTTGGGAGCCTTTGTCCTTCTATGTTACATCAAACCATTATCAATTATTCTTGCCTCTGTATTCCTATCGACTTGTAACTATGAAATAATTCCTTGCATTGAAATTTCGCACGGATAAGCACGAATACCCTAGATCGCGCGTGACATAAAGTAACACTACTCTTCACCTCCATCAACACTTGAGATACTTTCTCCTCTGCCTCAAATACTATGGCAACGGCTCCCAAAGGCCATGTTTGCCCGCCATCAAATGCAAAACACCCTTCTGACCGCTGGGAATCCCTATTCATATACTCTTTCATTTGCAAATTCACAAATCTTCGAGGCAAGGTTGAGGGACTTGAAACACCAATGGAGTGAGTCCTTATCCAGTTTCGTGTTACGGATACTTGTACTTATATTCCATCGGGAACGGTTGATCTAGTTTCGAAAATGCGCTTCTACTGCGAGAACCTAATGTGATAATCACTGGCGTACTCACCCGATTCATCTTGAATCTTCGTCCTCATACGCGTAACCTTAGGTAGGATTGTTCAGCACGATATATAACGCGCCTTGAAACAATGTTTTGTGGTTCGGTAGCGAGGATCAAATCTCCAGCACTGTGGCTGCAGTGCTGGGTGACTATTTCAAAACTCCAGAAAGGACCATATATTGGAACGACGATTTGAACAAGAACGTGGATCCTTTTTCAAGTCTCGAAGGAGGTTTCTTTGCAGCTGATTGGGACTTCAAAGTACGTGTTCTGCGCGTGAAAGTGCTTACCCCATATACTTATACCATGTTTCGCTCAGCTCAAAATATTGCGCCAGCTTGTCGAATTGCAGTTGTCCCACAGCACAGACATCAAAGCAAAGATTGATCGTGCTTGGGGTGTGAATATCAACAAAAATAAAAAGAAAGATCCCGCAACTGCTCCCCCGGATCCTTCAGACCCAGATAGTCGAACAAGTCTACAAATGTTGCCTCTCGGACAAGATTCTCAACGCAGACGATATTGGGTTTCCGACAGTGCGTACGTTTTCCTCGATCCAGCAGACGCGTATTTGCGCGTATTTGCAGGGCTGTTCACCCAGATTCCCAAATTTGCGGATACCTCCGTGTGACGTATTAACTGAACCCTGCCCTCAGAATCCCCTCGTGTATATATATCTACAAATCCTTGGAAAACAACCGCAACTTTTCAGAGCATTTCTTCGACTCGTGAAGAGTATATAACTATTACTGAAAATTTGAAACAAACTGCACCACGACCTTTGGGTACGAAGGGGAAGGCCAAAAAATGGACAAAACAAGAAGCTTCACATCATGCATTAGTCGAGGCGCTGGAATCAAGACTGGAAATTGTTGATGCTGAACTAGCTGTCAGTATGCACCAGGCTCGATTCGTATTTTACTCTGATTTTTCGTTGTGCAGCGAGTGGCCAAAGTGCAAAGGAAGATTGAGCAACGCAAGCTACTTATGGCTCAAGCAGAGCTACGACAAACTCGGACGCGTCGACAAACCAGGAAACCAGATTATGTTTACAACGATGCAGCGTATAGTGAGGTTCGCAATATCAAGTTTCTTGTTCCCGTCATAGTTGATTCTAATCTGGTTTTCCAGGATGATGGCGATGAGTACACTTTCCAGGAAGATGAGGGGTATGAAGAAGACAATGCTGATTATGATGAAGATGGTTCACGGCGTTCCTCACGTCGAAATAAATCCAAGGAAGGGCAGCGGCGCTCAACTCGCGCAGCGGTGGTTAATGCGAATGGCAAGCGAGAGGCAGAGCAGGACAAATGGAGTAAATGGCGGGGAGAACGACGATCCGCGCGTCTCGGCGCACCAGAAGAGATGTTGCTAGATTACATCCCTCCCACCAAACGTGCTCGCACAGATGACAGTGCCCTCAGCACGAATTCTTCTGAGGCCGGCCCTTCGTTTTCTAACAATGATAGACCAGTTAAGGTAAAAACCACCGGCGCGGCGGCTCTGAAACCCACCGAATTTGCAGCTGAGCAAGTCGCGGGTAGAAAAAAGTCCAAGTACTGGATTTATGCAGTCGAGCCTATCCCCAAGCCTGGAGTCTTTCCTACATCGATCAGTGGTCAGACGAACAACGCTGATGGCAATGTATTGAACGCGGAAGTCTCAACAAATGGCGGGCCAATGGATATCGATGTTCCCACCTATCACAGTATTTCTCCTCCAGCGAGCGGCAGTCACGGTACAAACGCTGACTCTGGTGTCGACATTCCTGCTTCGCCCTCTCCAAAAGTTCAAGCCGAACTCAATCAAGACATGACAGGGAGCCTTTCACCTCTCTCACCATGACTCACATTCTCGCTTTGAAACGTATATCTGTGCACAATTACTTTTAGCGCCATCACCAACACTACCGTATACTCGATGCCAATCCGTAATGTATATACTAAGAATAGTACTTACCCTGCTACTAGCCTATGAATCGTACTTGAGAGCTCACCAGGATTCATTCTCGCTCCAAAGTGTGAACCTCGGGTAGGGGCTACCTGGGGCAAGCTTCTAGATTGAATGTACAAGCCTCGGCAATTCCGTGCACGTGCTGACAAAATTCCAGACTTACATAGTCATTTCATGATCATCATTCTGCCTCTCTCTCTTTGATGCTCGCAATTGCTGCGAGAAATGCTCGTCCTAAATGTCCCCGAAAGATATTTCAATTCCAAGGCTGCCTTACAAAAAAAGACGCGTTCCGGTCTTCGAGCGGTCGACGGTCTGCTGTTACCCAGGCTGCCCCAACGATCCCAGCTTCTGTAGACGATAGAGCTTTAATCACCCTGTTCGATGAGCCCAGGAGTGGATCCTCCTCCTCTCCGTGGTCGCACACTGGCCTATTCGGGCACCCCTCATTGATCAATCCCAGAGCACTTATATCCCTTACCAATGCAACTCTACTTAGAGCTCAGAAGCTCACAGACCGCATTCTTCGAGCTCGGGAGTCTCGGGACGAACTGCTCAAGGTCGTCAAAAACCTTGACCGACTCAGCGACCTGCTTTGTGGCGTGATAGATCTTTCGGAGTTGGTCCGAAATGCGCATCCAGATCGTGTCTGGGTTGACGCTGCGAATCATGCATACGAAGCATTATGTGAATTCATGAATGTTTTAAACACTCATGTTGGACTTTATGAGGTGCGTAGCCTTCAATATCTAATTTCGAACGCTGAACACAAGAATATATAGGTACTGAAAGCTGTTTTAACGGACAAGGATATCATTGAGTATATAGGACCCGAAGCAATACAGACCGCACTTATATTTTGGAGGGACTTTGAAAAGTCTGCTATCAACCTCCCTCCAGATCAAAGAGATAGGTTCGTCGCGCTCTCGACCGAAATACTCGTTCTTGGTCGAGAATTCCAAAGAGGTGTCATCACACCTCGTCCTCCAGCATCAATCAGACCCGAAGAGTTATCCGGACTCAAGGATCAGGGTATGGGCGTCAGATTAAAGCTTCAAGCAAGATTCACCAATCGCGATCTTTTGGTGTATCCTGGGTCATTACAAGCTCAAATGATTATGCGTGCTGCACCAGATGAAGAGCCTAGACGTAGAGTTTATGTTGCCTCAAATTCAAGTACTCCCGAACAGATTAACATCCTGGAGACCATGCTCAGGAAACGCGCTGAATTGTCTCGGCTGGTTGGTTCGGAAAGTTTTGCGCATCTGACCCTCGATGACAAAATGGCGAAGTCACCAGGTGAGTGATGTGGATTCGGCATTCAAGAAAAACTTCATTATTAGTCTTTAGAGAATGTGAATCATTTTCTCAATGCCCTCATGGATCACACAGCTCCGGCAGTAAAAGGCGCGCTACGTGCCTTGAGCTTACGGAAACAAGAACACCTCAACACACCTCCCTTTCCGATAATACAAGCTTGGGATCGAGACTTTTACTGTCCACCTGAACCTCCCGCGCCTCCCATCTCGCTACCTCCATTAACACTGGGCACGGTATTTATGGCCCTTTCACGACTATTCCGTCATTTATACGGAATCAGTCTCCGACCAGTGCATGCTGCTTCAGGAGAAGTTTGGCACACAGACGTACAAAAACTCGAGGTTGTTGATGAAACGCAGGGTGTCATTGGCTGGATTTACGCCGACCTCTTTGCGCGGAGGGGTAAACCAGGTGGCGCAGCCCATTACACTGTTCGCTGTTCGCGTCGGACAGACGACGACGACGAAAATGCAGATCGTCTTGAAGAAATTCCAGACCCTAGGAGTATACAAGAATCCATTGAATTCGAAGCTGTCAAACGGCATCGCCTTCCCGAACAGGAAGGCGTCTACCAGCTACCTCTTGTAGTGTTACTGTGCGAGTTTGCTCGACCTTCCGTTTCACGAGGTGCTACTGTCCTCCAATGGCATGAAGTCAATACGCTATTTCATGAGATGGGACACGCTATGCATTGTAAGTGTGTGCAATCTATCTGCGTTTTCTCGTAGCTTATTAGCTTCTGTCTGTGTAGCAATGATAGGGCGAACAGAATACCAGAACGTAGCTGGTACGCGTTGCGCAACCGATTTTGTTGAGCTTCCGTCTATATTAATGGAGCATTTCCTCAACTCCCCGATGGTCCTCTCGTTATTCAACCCCGACTCCACAACATCCTTGGCACAGTCACCGAATCATCACATTGACCCTTGCCATGCCATTGACACGTATCAGCAAATCCTCCTAGCTGCTCTTGACCAGATATACCACTCACCGGCCGTACTCGAGCGCAACTTCGACTCCACCTCGGAGTACGCGAAGTTACAAAACACACGCGGGATGATTCCTTACGTGTCTGGAACATCGTTCCAAACGCAATTCGGACACCTGTTTGGATACGGTGCTACATACTACTCCTACCTTCTTGACCGTGCCATCGCTTCACGAGTCTGGGGCAACGTCTTCTCGAAAGACCCCCTTAGCCGTCGACTAGGTGAAAGATACAAGGATGAGATTCTCCGTTACGGCGGCGGACGGGATCCTTGGAAAATGGTGTCGGCGATCCTATCTTCGCCTGAACTAGAGAGCGGGGACGCTGAGGCGATGCGTATTGTCGGACATTGGCGAATTGAAGATGAAGTAGGACTTCCAGGAAGGCACTAACGATCTCATGTGTTGCTTATCTCAAGCTAGAAAATGTTGTATTAATTGATACTTACTTCCATACCAATATAGTTGGCAATAAACTTAGTATGAAGAATGTATATTGCACATCCAGTGAGAGATGGGTAAAATACTGGTTTATGATAGCTGTACGTATAAAGACTTAACTTACAGGATGAAGGTAATCACAGGGTCTTTTCCAATCTAATGGAGAGCGAGAGTTAATGCGTAGAAACGGCGCACAAGGCATTCCGTGTATCTACCGAGGGATGAAGAATCAGATGGTTGGCGTAAGCCTACAGAATAACGAGAGCTTAGAAAGGTCATAAGCAGATAGCTAGAACGCATATACTCACCATCCAAATTTGACAAGATCATCCGCATTCACAATCGACGCAGCAATGAAATCCCTTGCTTCAAGCCATACCCACACTTTGATGAATGCACCTAAATTAGTATAAGGTAAATTTTTCGTGACAGGCTCCTTCCTCGCCATTTGACTTCCCAACTGTCTGAGTATAGGCAGTGAACTCTTGAATAAATCCAAGTTGGGATCCAACTGCCTCCCAATTCCTTCTAACAATAATACGGATATGACGGTATTAATGAAATCCCCCTCCATTTTGACATGGTGTTCTCGCACAGCACGCAAAACATCTGTGAGTATGTCGGATATCTTGATTTGACCAAGTGAGAAAGTCTTGCGCTTGACGCTAAGCACCAGATGCTGCATTTTTAGCGCAAACGTCTCTGTTTCTATGGCCGACTCGGGGGATCGGCAACGCTCGATCATGAGCTGACCCGTACGGTAACCATCAAAGTGAGCTAAAGCACGGAAAAGATCGAGAAAGTTTCGTCTATTTTCTGCGGAGAGGGTCGTTACTAGTCCGGCGTCGATAAAGACAATTTCAGGGATGTATCCCGATTCATGAAGAGAGGAGAGTTCGTTGAGCCAAGCACTGCGGTCGTGTGTCATCGAACGAAGGCGTTCTACGATAGAATCAGACTCGGAATAATCAGGAACAATGATCCCTCGATCTGACGGATCTTCGGGGGATTTGTGAAAGAAGGAATGCGTGATTGAGGTCCAGAGGTTCTTCAAAAGGTATCGAGTGGATGCTGGTTTGGAAAACTTGACCATGATATTACCTGGGTGAAGATCTGAATGAACAAAATTGTCCAGCAAAAGCATGTTCAAGAATGCATCCAGGCCAACCGTGGCTACTTGCTCGTCGTAAGGGCCTCCTCCGTTCTTCAAAAATGTTTCTAGAGGTAACGCATTCTGGAATTCCTCTACAAGCAAATGCGGGGTCGACCAAACCTGTAACGGTCGCGGAAAGTTTACAGGGACATTCCGGGACCCAAAGTTTGACTCAAAGGTGAGCAAATTCTCTGCTTCGTGCCGTAAATCTAACTGCTGGAACATCATTTGACCAAAGACATCTACTTCGTCGGGTAGAGACAGCCATTGCATTCCAGGAAATAATGTAATGAAATTTGCGAAGAAAGACATGATGGAGAGGTCGCGAGATATTGTTTGTGCGACTCGAGGATGGAGGACTTTGATGGCGACGGCGGCGGTGGGTACGGATGGAGGGGGGTTTGTGAGCGTTACAGAGTTGAGAGCAGCTGCAGGCATCTTCTTGTGCCGACGCGGTCCCAGATAAGACGGAGGGAGAAGATCTTTCTTGAGAGTCGCTCGATAGACCTTGGAATAGAATTAGTATACCGTTGAAGAGGTAGGAGCCAGAATACCTGAGCGATAGCTCCAGTGCCTATAGGCTCCTCATCAAATTCTTTGAATACTTGCTTGAATGGACGTTGGAAGACTTGTTCAATAACTCGCTTCGTGTGCCGAAAAGAATGAGGTTTTCCATGCGAGTGGAGAGCCCCAAGCTTTTCACAAAGATATGCTGGGAACAGATCTGCACGAGAGGCTGCCCATTGAGAAAGCTGATGAATGAAAGATTGAGCGATTTTCGACAAGGGAATGTGGAAATGAACGTACCTTGATAAAGGTTGGACCGGCAGACTCCATTCGCCTGGCTAAAAAGCCATACCACCATATTGCACCCCATCCATCTCTCTTGTACTTTTTCTGCGGTTTTCCCACCAACAACATAGGACTGGTGAGGATTACCGGAAGAAAAATAAAGCAGAGGGCGATAAACCTCTTCGCAGTCAAGATAGGCTCCCAAATTTCGTCCCGCAGAACAAGCCAAAGCCACGATCCAACACTAAAGTCATCCTCAAAGGGAGATAATATGACAGGACTTTGCTCTGTGTGATCAGAGGATCGACATGGGATAACAGCCGGAGATGATATAAGAGTCGGTATTAGAGACCTTTGCGGAGGGATAAGATACAAGGCAAGACCACCAGCAACCGGAATGAGCCACAAGGCGCGTCTCTTCAGGTCATACTTGACTATGGGTGTCGGGGTGAAAAAGGAAGGAAAGCGGGAATAATGAGCCCGGGACCAATTTGAAGCATGTCTTTTCGTGCTGAATACTGGTTTAGGGAAGATTCGAGGGTTGAAAAAAGTTGACATGCTATTCGTGAACGGATTTCACGACGCAAAAATTAGGCTCGTCGCAGTCGCCATTGACTTTCAAAGCAAAATCGACATCGACGTCAGCTGTAAAGAGGAACGGAAGAACGGGCCGAGTACATTGTTTGTGGTAAGGCCCACAATAAATAGTAGTACCAGAGTGGACAGAGAATTTTCCTCTTTCTCAAGCATATTTCAATCTGACAGTATATAGTAGGCTCTATGATGGGAGCTGACCGAAAGTTTGAGGAAAGGACACCTTCAGCGTCTAGAATCGGACCGGGGATATTTGTCCAGGTTGATGTCGTATTTGATGCGATCTGTACAAGTTAGAACCAAGTTTTCATAGAACGTTCCTTCATCTTTGACGGTCACTACCAACCCGTAATTCTCACTCTCGAAATTGTCGTCGACGTCGGCCATGGCATCCCAGTATGCCTTTGTCACCCTGCTGACGTCCGACCATTATCTTCCAGGTGCACTTACTCTAGCTGCTGCCCTCCGGGATGTCCATCCTTCCCCCGCAGTTAGTCCGGAAGTTGAATTTCAGACAGTGTGTTTGGTCACTCCGGAAACAGTCGACGTTTCCACCATCAAGCTCCTCAGGAAGGCTTTCGACCTTGTGATTGGTGTTGAACTCATTGCTCAGGACGATGAAAAAGGCCTCAAACTGTTAGGTGTGTGTCTATTCAAATATCCTAGCCGGGCACGCGTCAGCATCGATTTGAAAAAAAGATTCCTTGTCAAGAGGAATATTCTCAGAAGCTCTGTAACGCGTCTCAGTCCACCTGACTATCCCTTATCGTTGTCGGTGGAGCCGCTTCCGTGAATAACGCCGCTTGATCATTCTGCTCTAGCTGGTCATTCATCTATGTCATGCGTATGAACTGACTTTGTTCCCAAGGCCGTCCGGATCTCAACGAAGTGCTCACAAAACTACACGTATTTCGTTTAACACAATATTCGAAAATCATATTTCTGGACGCCGATGTCCTTCCGCTTCAACCTTTGTCCCACCTTTTTACGATTCCCCACGAGTTTTCAGCTGCCCCGGATGTAGGCTGGCCTGATATATTCAACTCTGGTGTTCTAGTGCTTTCACCGGGTGAGGAGAAATTTTCGGAGCTTCAGGAACTTTTAAAAACGAAAGGAAGTTGGGATGGTGGGGACCAGGGAATTCTCAACGAGTGGAGAGGAGATAACTGGAACAGACTTAGCTTCACGTACAACACTACTCCAACGGCAGCTTACACGTAAGTCTCGCAACTACCTTCCTTTCACGCCTTTTTGATCGAAATGAATATTCTAGATATGCACCTGCTTATGAACGGTTCGGCAAACAGATTTCCGCTATTCATTTCATCGGTCCCCACAAACCTTGGAAATCTATCCAATATCGAGCTCCGTTCCTTTTTCAGCAACCACACCAACCATCGGAGCCTAAGCAGCGCGCATATGACTACGATTCGCTGGTCGACAAATGGTTTAACGTGTATGACACGCATTATCGTGCGGAAGCTATTGTTCCCGAAACAAATTTCGAGGTGCAAAGATATGTATCAGCATGGGATGAGCAAATTCAAAAGGGCGCACCTGCTTTAGTTTCCAGCCAATCTGAAGCGCTTGGCCTGGAGGAACTACGACGTCTTGCGATACAGGGGATCAATTCCTCTGTCGATTCTTCGGAAAATAGGATTGGAGAAGGAGAATACAAAAGTATGCCTCTTGAAGGTCGTGTAGATTTGATGAGGCCTCAGCCGCCTCCCAGGATCCACGAACAGAGAGAAGATGAAGCGCAGCACTTGTCCATTGATACGCAGCCCCATCCGGCATCATCACTTTACGGTTCTTCTCCTCGGACACCTGGTCCTAACGAATTTCCTCCCAGCCCTCATCCTCAGACTATTTCCCTTCCGCCTACACCCTCATTAACTGCTAGTGAACATTACATACCTGAAGCTCACTACGAGAATCAGAAACAACCGGAACATCATGACTACCAGGCACCTTTACCTCAGCAGCACTTTGAGTATCAACAATCGTTCCTCCCGCCGTCTCAGGAACAGCCTTCTTCTGAAACTGTCCGCAAGTCTCCATCTCAACCTTACATTCCGCCGACCCTGGAACAGCACTCAGAGCTTCGTCATCAGATACCACTTCGCCCACCTTCTCCTCCGAAGCTTCTTTGGAATCCAGCCGTCGAACCCCCTCCAAACACCGCACCTCCTCCATCTGCGTTTCCCTCTGACACATACTTCCAAAATATATGGGATCAGGCTCCGAGCAAGCAGCATGATCGCACTCATCCGCATACACATTATACGATATCACCGACACCGGATTCTGGGGCATTTTTCGAGCCTCCACCTCCCAGTCACATTCCGGTGCGTATACAAGACCATTACAAAAATGTTATCGGCGATGTACACCATGATCCATCCGTGGCGCCAAATCCAAATTTGAATAAAGTGAAGCATGTCTTCCCTTGGGAAGATAAGCCTCGGTCAAAGCCTGGACGTGTGTTTCCTGCTTCAGACGCCCCCCCTGCAGAACTGTTTGCAAGTTTGATGGTAGCTGAAGAACCTGAGAGGGCTCCGAGCCCTGAACCGGTAAAAGAGGTCTTTTCTCCACCTTCCAAGCCCAATCCTCCCCTTCCCAAAGGACTTCCAGCTACTTTATCATATGCTAATGCTTGGGATACAGTGCCGAGTATACAGCGATATGCTTCCCGACTTGTGCGTCCGCCAATTGCGCAACCGCCGCCCATACCTTTCGATAGCGAAGATTATCGGCATTACCGACGAGGGAAAAAGAGCTGGGATGAGCGAACCGATGCTAGTAGCCGAGATGGAGACGATGAAGACAATACCGATTCGGACGATGACGAACCAGTGGTCAGCCGACTCGCCGATAGTGACAACGAAACTTCCGTATCGGGCTCGTCTAGCCGCACGAGGTCGAGGAGAGGTTCGTCGGCGAGTTATGGTGTGAAATCCAAAAAGAAAGAATACCGAGTACGTGGCGTTCAGACTATTTCTCCAGAAATGCGAGAGCAGGCCGTTCAAGTTTCTATTCTTGTTGATTCGCCAAAGGTATCGAATACACCAAAACTATTGCAAGATCAGAAAATTGGAAGCCCGAGAAGAAGCTCTCTGACCCTCCAGACGGGTAACTCGAGACGACCCCAATGGACAACATCATCGGTTCCAAGCGCACTACCACCGATTGTTAGTGTTGGTAGAGGGGGCTCACCAGAATCTAGGGTTAACCCAACAGGTATTGGTATAGGAGCAGGCGTGAATGACGCACCTAACTCACGTACTTCTCCGACTCCAGATCCTCTTTCTCCTCGCGAGTTTGGGTTTAAGGAATCACCCACAGCTGTGCGACCGCCAGCTAGAAGCAGTTCGTCTTCTACTATAACGCCTTCCAATGCCAACGTGGTCACCACGGCGGGTGTGAACCAACGTTCTTTCGGATCTCTGCAAGGCCCCAATGCTCCGCCGTTGGGTCCTTTGCGTAATGCATCAAACGACTCGACGATCACTTCCCCTCCTTCGTCTGCTGGTCCTGTATCGCCTCACGAAGGACAACCTATCGCCTCAGTAGCGTCTTCCAGAAAAGCTGGGCGAGTGTTCGACCCTGCGAGAGGCGTCGAGTTGTTTAAACGTGGATCGGAGGAAGTTCTGGCTAGGTTTCTAAAAATGAGCTCATGGGAGGAAGAGTCCTCTCCTCAGCGGTGATTCGGTGCTGTCATTGTGATAGTAACTCATTTCCGAGCTATGATTATTTTCTATTTCTCTTTTCCATGTTGTATGTCTTCTTGCGTTTCGCTCGCATCTCGTCTCTCCTGCTTCCCTGTTGTCTGAAGACTGTTCTCTCCTTTTTCTATTCTCTGTCTGTGTCTCCGCTCGCTGTGTCGCCCTCCTTATGAACCGGCTTCTTCACTCTTTTAGATCAAAACACTCATTAGATTTCTATTTCATGAACCACAAAATCGAACTGTATACGTCTCTACATCGTGTTGGTATCAACCTCACCTTTTAACCTCCGTAGCCGCTCTTTTTTTCTCTTTGCGTGTATATCCACTGGCGCGTGTCAAGTGCAAGTTGCCTTCTTTCTTGGTTCTTCCATTTGCATGTTTTTGAGCGAATTTCTACTTCCGGAATCTCTTTATACCCCAGTTGCAGTTCTCTATTTTAATTTAAATAAATAGTCAATGTTGAGTTGATGTTGAATCAATGGCGACGCGGGCGTCAAAAACAACACTCATTCTTGCTCTCCTGATCACGAGATAAAAGTTGATTGGAGGTAAGTATACTGTATAATATCGAGAACATCTTGAATGTCTTCCACTTTGGATGCTCTTCTTGCCTTTCGACAAGCTATCCAATCCCACAATCAGACGATCCTTCTCTCCTCCCCGTCGACCTCTACACCCGTGGAATCTCTCTCTCAGGCAACACATATCCAAATATCTCCTTCCGAAATATTCCCAAAATCAACCCCAACACGATGGAGGAAAGGTTCCTCCTCGACCTCTACTTCAAGTCTAACCTTGAGTGATCTGTACACGCTAGAAGCGATTTACCTCGCTTACCAGTTGAAATCTCTACCTGCCCCAAATTATACCAAACAAGCCAGAGAAGATGGGCTCGGTATTGGCATGGTGTCGGTCACGGAGAGGAAGATAGTTGTTGATTGGCTAGAGGGCAATTTAGACTCTGGTGAGAGATTGGTCGAATCGGAGAAACTGGCTGCTGCTTTCAAAGGTGTGTAGTGCACTTAGAACATAAGTAACATTCTTCAAACTCAAGCAAATTATAGCAGCGGAATCTCACGCCTCGGGCTCAACCACGCCCCCGTCAACGCCCCCAGCGCATCTCAAACAGTTGTACTTGGACAGCTCTCCGTCAAAAAATCTTACAGCTACGCTCCATCCGTCTTCCTCTTTTATTTCTTCAAAGCCTCTGGGTACCGCAGGGAGTCCCCAGAAACGCAAATATGTCCCTGATACGGCGGACATTGATTCTGTCAAGAAAATTCGGATGCAGGAGGTTGAATTAAGAGATCGTAACAGTGTCCTCAGAGGCATGAAAATGAATGCAAGTGGTGTCGGACTTATTCCCGGTCTCTTACGCTCAATGGTTTTACGATCTAGAACTTCTCTTCTGTACGCACACAATTCGCTGAAAAGCTCAAGAAGTTGAAGGAGAGTGTTGGAAAAGCTGCCCCTGCACCATCATCAAATGTGTTGCAGAGTATGGACTCAAAAATGCTGTCGCAGAAGAAACGTACGTGGTCCCCGATATTACTAGCTGTCGTTTCTAATTCTGCCTATTCCGTTCTCAGGTCCCACTTGGCCAATCATCATGATATCTTCATCCCCAACCGCCTTGATTACAATGTATAATGTCAAAAAGTTCCTGCAAGAGTCCACGTACTGAGTTCCTCGCATTCTGACATAGTCTTTATGTTGACTTACAGCCATGGTCAGGTTTGAACTTTCTGAAAATGCTCGAGCGCGTGCCCAGGCTGATGGCAACGTACGGCCGGACGATGTCATAATCATCGACCGAAAGCTTACTCATATTGAACCAAGTGGCAAAGAAACCATTATTCAACAAAGGTCGGAGGTGCATTGGTAATTTTTGGTGGCATGGCTGATCGCTTTTTGATTCAGGTGTATTGTCGTTGACTCGCAAGATTCCTTAACTAAATTCGGTCCCGATGCTTGGGACCGTGTAGTCTGTGTGATGACGACCGGGCAGGCATGGCAGTTCCGTTCGTACAAATGGAGTGAGCCGAAGGTCTTATTTCATCATGGTAAAATCTTGGTCTCCATACGTTGTCGAAGCTCATCTGGATTCAGTCAAAGGCATATACGTTCGTTGGGCAAATGACCCGCCCAATCCCAAAATAAAGGATTGGAACGTCACCGAGTTGAAGGTACACTGTCCTTTCATCGGCACTGTCTAAAGTTCTCATTTCCGCGCTCAGATTGATCAGCAACGAAGACATATCGACAAAAGTGTCGTAGCACACTTCTGGAAAATTTTAGATGATTGGATGACTGCAAATAAACCAGGATTAATAAAGAGTTGATTTCTAAGTCATTCTGACGTTTAATAAGTAGCTTTCGTCATGTTCAGCTGTTCCTGCTATGTCGATCTTTGTTCTGATCTTTCCAGTCGAATCATTGAAGAAACAGATATTTAAGTGGAACAAGTGTTCATTGATCATAGTAAAAAATCTGGCAATGGCTGTGTGGGATCGGGCCCAAACGGTTGGATCATTGTCGGCTCAAAGGTCAAAGCTGAGTGTACCAATCTCTGATAAAACCTTGATTTACCGAATCACCCGGTTCTCATTTTTAATCTGGCTTTCAAAGTGATCTTGCAGGTATTCCACATCTTTCTCTTATATACAGGACACCAGTAATAATCAAGAGTAAATGCCGATAAAATTCCTTGAGGAATGATCCTAAGTATGGTTCTGACTCGACGACCCAGTCCGCTAAAATTAAAAGGCACCCGGAGCGGAACCAACATATACCGACTCTGCTTGTCCGTATACAGCGGATTCTGATAGTTTGCAGCAACATAGTTCGATGCATGACGTCGCCGCTGCGTGCGGACAGAAGATGATTTGCGCTCGAAAAGTTTGAAAGGTAAACGTTGACTAGGACTGTTTTTAATTGAAAGGGCTCAGCATCGCCATCCTTGCAAATATCGAATCATTTTCGTGCTAGAAAGGTTGCATTTGTAACGTATATCATACGCATAGATATGCGCCAGATATGCGCCAGATGTGCGCTGTTGGTCAGCAGGGCTTTCAAATCCGTAAAACTACCGACGACAGCCTTCGCGTTAAAGAGGAACCACTTGGTGTTCCGGTCATACTATCCTGATCCTTCTCTACTTTTCGAGAAACTTCGAACAGTCGCAATAAGCTCGAGGCGCTCGGTGCGTGAAAAAGTTGATGCTCAATCCATAACTTTAGAACAAGTATAGGACCCATAATTATGCGTTGAATCATGCCGAGGCCGTAACTTACTGTCTATTTATGGTATTTGGATGACTAATGCTGAATGAGCCTTTTGGATCTAGGGACTCGGAAGGGCTGCTATAGTCATTCGAATCTCTGTGGCAAGCCCTAGGCTGTGTTAGATCCCACGATTTGTTCTCGGTGATTCGTCCAACCTGAATGGTCATTGCAAAAAACGAAGTCATTAGGGACGTGGCGTTTATGTATATAAGTGCGAAGGGCTGGACCAAATGGGTCAACCTCAACGTACCTTCTTTGGTGCTTTTCTTCTCGTATTACAAATACACTTTCTCAGTACAATCCCTAATCTTCTCATATGAGCTCGGAGCGCGTAGCCTCTTCATCTAGCTCGCCCTATTCCCTTCAAAGGGGCAAAGCTTGTAGCAACTGCAGGTACGTGCTTTCTTTCTTCCAACATCCCCCCTCTAAATTTTCTGTAGGAAACGAAAAATAGTAAGTACTGGTCGCCCCCATTCTTTGCCTCTCCTCTAAATGCCTCAACGTCCTTCCAGAAATGCGATGGCCTCCGGCCCACATGCACGCAATGTCTTAGGAGTGCAAGGCCAGGGGACGCCTGCGAATACGCTGATAGTGGACGTACCCGAACGCAGATGCTTGAAGATAATATCTCTCGCTTAGAGGCACGCATACGCGAGCTCGAAGAACCAGACGACGAGAATGCTGTTAGGCTTCACTTGCCTTACAACTTCTCTGGTCAATCTACTCCTGCTTTAATGGTGCCTCCACAAACAGGTTCCTCAATACGTGGTAGCGCCTTATCTAGTCCGACTAGTATGTTCTACTTTCCTTCGCGCTGCGTCATGAAAACTCATCAGGGTGGCATGTCGTCGTTGTTTTTAGACACTCAACGTAATTCTAATAGCCCCTCTATCGCATCGTCTTCTGGGCACGGCTCGACATACTCTACGTTTCAAGAGGTGAGTGCTGAGTGATTGATTATATATGAGCATTCAATAAAACGAATATCCTAGGAGCCCCCGAGTGATGTAGTGCATCAACTGTACGTTTTGTCTCCTTCGCGATCTGACACCCGTTCGCAAATAAACAGTATTGAATCAAACTTTTCTGACGTTCATTGTAGTCTCTCAACATTTTTACCGCATGCGCTGGATATGGGATTCTTTCTGAACATCTCACGCTTTCGAAATTCTGCTCTACTACCTCTTCCCCTGGGACACTACTCACGGCCATGCGCCGGGCTCCTGAGCACAGTATATCTCCTTGGTCTTCACCTTTCGGGTGACCTTAACAACCAAGAAAGCGTCTACCTCGCGCGCGCTTTAGCTCATACAGCCAATATACTATCATCAACCCATCCTCAGCGGATTATTCATGCCATACAAGCAGAAACTCTCCTCTCGGTGTACTTTTTCCGGACTGGCCGTATATTGGAAGGCAAGTATCATATGTCGGCGGCGGTATCTCTCACACTCGGTACCCAACTACATAAGATACGAGCACTCCCAGTGGGGAGTGGAAACCCTTCTGTTTCACCGTTGCAGCAAATCAGTGTCGCGGGACCATTGTTAACTCCCCCGATCGACCAGATTGAAGAAGGGGAAAGGATTAATGCGTTTTGGATTGTATACACCCTCAGCAACTGCTGGGGCGTCGCCGTAGGAACATTGTCTAGTGCGGTATTCGAGAGTCATGGGTCAACAATCGACACTCCATGGCCGCTGGATATGACTGACTATGAGCAGGTGATGTTGAGTGCTTCAAGAGCAAGCTGGACTTATGGTGCTGATTTTGAATCGTTACTTACTTCACAGGAGCTGCTGCCAGCCGAGCACTATAGCGTCATGACTGTGCAGAATTTTCTGAGACAGGTGCCGTCATCTTCGGTGAAGGAGTTTTCAACGATGGCCATGTTCGCAAAAGCGTCAATCTTGCT
This sequence comes from Lentinula aff. lateritia, assembly GCA_027886305.1. Taxonomy (NCBI): domain Eukaryota; kingdom Fungi; phylum Basidiomycota; class Agaricomycetes; order Agaricales; family Omphalotaceae; genus Lentinula; species Lentinula aff. lateritia. The sequence goes on along the minus strand of MU795233.1, from coordinate 6,336 downwards.
CGACAAATCTGCAAGTACTGCTTCGCTGTATAGAACTGGTATGTAGCATCTTACAATCTCAAAGATTTATTCTCAGTCGGTGACAAAAATTTTAGACATGAACGCAGATGAAGCCTCCCGCTTCGGCGCTACCTTTTCCTCTCTTAACAACCTGATCGACAATTTTCAGTCAAGTCTCGGTTTCCTGCCCCTCAACCAACACGCATCATCATCATACGAGTTTGGTACAATCCTCACTACACACACTTTAGCGTACACCGCCACAATCCAATTGCACAGTGTCTTCATTAACAACAATTCCCATTCTCGAAGAAAAGCTCTCTCGGCGGCGCGGGCGTGCGTCGCCATTCTGCGTCAGGTTGATATGAATGTGATGTCGCATATCAATGCTGTGCTGGGATCGTGCTGGACTACTGTCTGTCAGGTATTTATAGATGAAATTGAGAGGTTGAGGAGGACCAGTACCGCTACAGCCGGAGTTGGGATTGCGGGTGGAAGTCGGTTACATTCAAGGAGCTTGAGAACGGAAAACTGGGGAATAAGTGAAGGGGGAGTAGATAGCATATCCGATGGAGAGGAAGTGCAACTCAAAGGGATGCTAGAGAAGGTGTTCGCGACAATGGCGGTATTCTCTATTGAATCACCATTAATTGGTGGGCAAACTTCGTGCATATATTAGGAGTTATTCCTTCTTATTCGCGTTCATATTACAGGATACCAGCTCGCCACAGTCCAAGAAGCTTTTCAGTCAATGTAATAAACCAGGGAATCCAAATCGGAAGTGTTCGACGTGATTCCCAAGTCATCGAAGTTGACTTGTATGTTCTTCCCCATTGTGTATAACTACTATTTATTTCGCTCTGACATTGGCCGTTCAATATCAGCATGCTCAATGTGTATTTTAACTTCATCTGACATAACCTTGATATTAGAATCTCTAGAATAGATGAACTATCTTTATATACTCGAGTAATTCTTGATACAGTACGTTTATAATCTTTATGTATACTCGAGTAATTCTTGATACAATACGTTGATATATAAACTTATATACTACGACTATAATCAATGTATCGGCCCTCGTAAATAGTTGCATATAATAGCATATATAGTCCATGACTATATCCTGACTGGAAGAGAGTTGTACGGTAAAGTTTAAACATGTTCTTGAATGTTATTTGCATCCGTGAATCATGATCACGGCCCGCCTAGCTCAATCGGATAGAGCGTCAGACTCTTACTGATAAGGCGGATCTGAAGGCTGCGAGTTCGACCCTCGCGGTGGGCTAGAAATTCTTTTTAGGCTAGAACTGAATGGACGAGGCCCTAGCTTGGGGACACTGCGGACGAGGCGTTTTTTATGCTCCCGGTCGGTCGCCCCTACGTGAAAGAATTTGTGGCATGGAATATGGTTTCAGTGGGCGGAGCAGGGTCGGATTGAACTTGAAGTAATTGAGTTGGACGTTAGAGAAGAGGGAGTAGCAGGAGGGAAAAGGAGGAGAAAGAACAGAACAAGGAAGAGATGTTCTGGGCTCAGGTTGCTTCTGGGTGTGAGTTCAGTTTCAATTTGCTTTCTTTGATCTCCTTGATCCGCTAGACGGAGGACACTCCGAGGCAGGAACGATGTTCAAATTCTGAATCTGATAATCTACTTAGTTGGAATAAGGACTCCTCGAACCTGGAATCGCGATTCGGGCTACATTTCCCGACTCAGTCACATCTTCTTACCACCTGGGTCTTTTTTGTCCGAAATGTTGATGCTGACGCCCTGGTCACATTTTTCATGCAATCCTGTTTCTCCAAGTCATACACTTCCTCAATTATCCATATTCTCTTTGTAGGTTGCAATTGTTGGAGCGACTCCGTATGTGCAAGGGAAGATCCAACCGCTTTGACCTTTGACCACATCGTACACGTATACGCCGTGCTCACTATAAACTATATAGTACTAGCTAGTAGATCACACACTAGTATGGAGACACTTGAGCTCCCTCAGTTGTTCCGCTATGAACTGGGAGGCTAACAGCAATCCGTTCAATAGTCAGACTAATAGCTCATTAACATTCTCTGTCATCATCACTCAACTCCGTCCAGCTCCGTCCGCATGTGCAATGTCCTATGCGCCTTCCAAGTTCCTTCATCCTTAGGGTCATGTTTCAGGGTCAGACTCTTGAATCCTTGAATAACGACAAATGGGTCTCTTGTTGAACACTCAATAATAAATGCAGAGATAATGTTTTTCGTAGATTGTCTCCCTAACAAATTGAAAAAAATGACATCGATTTCTTGTGCAGAACTCATTACTCCTAATGTTTTGCACTCTAATCTTCTAGCAATCGCATGGTTCAATTTCATTGTTTGAATATGCTATTGCAAAGGGTGTACCGAAGATGTCATGTGGGTGTTACTCTGTGGGAGGGGTTTAGAAAGGATTTCCGTAGATTTGGATGAGTAGCTTACAGGTTTCTATGGTTGGGTGGGCCTGGACAGTGCCGTTTATTAGATAAACATATTTCCAAAGCACAGTTTTGTATTTGAATATAATGATTCAAAGGATTTGAATGGTGAAACATTTCTTGAAGTCGAGAACATACATAAGTGGTCTTTACAGGCTTTCTTTGCACTAAAAACATTCAAGTTATCACCATTTGAGGGGTCAGTCCGAATCTAACACATAATCACCGACGCAATGTTGACTGCCCGACCGTAGATAGACCATGTTCGTATCGCCGATGAAAAACAACAAGTCCGCGGCGTGGTTCGAACACGCGACTTCAAGATATCACTTGGAAGCAGTTTATACACTATTGCAATCTCACACTCTACCACTGAGTTACGCGGACGTGTGAATTGTAGCGTCAGGGAAGATAAAATCTTCGAGGTTTTGATGCAAATGATTGCATCAGCGAGGACGACTGAAACATAGCTCATTCTCATCGAGGCAAGGGTTGTGAGCATTGATTATAGGAGATGTCATGACGAAGGGGAGTTAAGATGAATGACCGCCATATCTAATGGAAGAATGGAGGGGAACGAGGAGAGTGACCGCCGGAAAAAGCGAGATAAGAAGCGCTTTGGCTCGTGTGAATCGAAGCTCAATTCCCAAACGTTCCCCGCTGCTCCCCCGGTTTTCTTTCCTATTCTCCGCCAGTCTCCGCATCTCGGATCATCGACTGAAATGATCGCGCGAGGTAAAGTTGGCAAGACGTCATCATTACTTTGTATTGAATGACATCGACCTGACGTCACTCAACACCATCACAATGGGGCGACTGCTTTCGGAAGGGTATATAAAGCATCGTTGAAATATCTGAAACTCAAATTAACTCATTCCATAACAAACCATCACTTGTTTTCAACTACCATCATATTATGTCGTCCTCCATCGAATCAGGAAAGATTTTCAACGTCGTTGAGCCTACAGGCGCAGAGTAAGTCGCCTGGCTATTAAATTTCGCATCTGGATTATTGGATCACTAACATCGCGCTGCCAATAGTGCCGCTAGAGCTGAGACTACTGCAGCGCAGGCTCAGGCTGAAGCACCGACGCATGCAGCTGCAAGAGTTATAGAGCATAATGCTGAGCAGGTACAAGGAGCAGCTGAAAGTGCCGCGTTGGCTGCAAAGGTATGTCGCTCCCCGAGTCTTCAATATTCCCATCCTTACCTGGATCTCTCAGTCGTTGGGCAAAGAGTTTACCGGCGAACCACCTTCTGTTGCAGACCAACTGCAAGCCAAAACCAACTCCGCTGTTGCGCAAGGACAGGCCGACGTCGAGACCGCTAAAGTCCAAGGTCAAAGCTACCTGGATCAGGCGAAGAGTCTTGCAGGGAGCGCACTAGCCACCGCACAATCGTATCTTCCCAACTCTAACCCCGCCACTCATCCATCCACCGGCGGCAGTACTGCCACTACAGATACTCTCGCACAGATACAAGCAGGCGCCGCTACTGCGTTAGCTACAGGGAAGGAGTACCTCGATTCAGCTCAAAGTGCTGCTCAACCACATATCGAGCGTGCTGTGGAGGCTGCCCAGCCGCATATAAACAGAGTGTCGGAGTCAGCGAGCAATTATATGCACAATGTGGGTGGCGAAACCGACACCAGTACTTCTGCACCACTGAAAATTCCTGCGACAAGCGCACCGCTAGAGAGTGGACCCCATACGGTAGGAACGCCGTATCCGAGTACCACAACGAAAGTCGGGGAGTAGGGCGAGGTAGATGTACAGTCTTCTTACCATCGTATCGCATATCATACATACATTAATTGAAATCATTGTATACCAGCACCTTGTTCCAACTTCCAAAGAAAGTTCGATATATGCGTCTCGGAAAATGCTGTTGAATCAGCCATGTCAGAATAAGTATCACTCTTGGTCTCTTTTTATCGTTGTGTCGTAAACGTTTGTCAGCTCAGTTGTTATGACCATCCGTAACTTGTCCACATAAACATGCGAGCTTATACCCGACACCAACTCTTTCCGGCTAACCATGTATATACCGATTCTCCTTCACCTAGCCATACATCTCCCATTAGTTTGATATTGTCTTCAGCAACATTTAAAGGAGACATTTGTGAGCTTAGTTTCCTCAATTTGTCCATGAGTATCAGCACGACACAAACATCGTGAAGAGTTATCCATGCCATGCGTAAAACATGGCAACATGGCAACATGGTTGATCCTATGACAGCGGAATATTAGTTCTTGTCCCGAAGCAAAGTATGATACACGGCGTCTTGGGAAATCTCCCTGTTCCAGCTTTTTGACATTACAGGCTTTTATTGGAAGAGTTTGTAGGTCAGTCGCGATAAAAACCTCATGTCAGACATCTGCTCACATCCCAGCCAGTGATCAAGGCCGTATAGTGGAGACTTCCATGCTTGAAAAGTATACCTACGAAATAATGTACAGTTGTATTAGGTGTTCTGAGTTTGATTTCCTGTGCGGTGATCGCCTCTTCCTCGAGACTTTGTTGAGAGGCTTGGTGACGAAGGTCATTCTGGACTTCACGGACATTGCTCAGACTAGGAATGAGTACCTCAGTAATGAATGTAGCACAATCCAATGGGTCAGCTTGAGACATCAGATGAGGAACGCGTTGGCCAGTACCAGTCAACACCAGGAATAAAGTAATGCTAAAAGTGTTGAAGATAGCTCGAGCGAGGGGAAGGTACGTTGGAGATAACGACTATAGGATGAAGCGACCGTTCCTGAGGAGCATGGTAGCTGCATTGCTTGGTGATAGATAGTGCATCGGGCTATTACCATGGGTTCCTTGACGTTCCAGGATCGCAGGAATGTCGTCCCGCAGATTAATACTTCAAACACGTCTACGTAGAAATTATCGACCTCGGTGTCAGGTACAGTGATGTGCACCAAAACGTGATACGGAAGTCTGAAGGGGAATGCAGCGATGCCAAAGGACTGTGCAATCGAGACAAAAATGTGGACCAGGGAAAGTAGAATTGAGCGCTTGTGCGACGTTAGGTAGAAGTGAGGGAATAGGTCGTGAAAGTTGGGAGCTGAGAAACATGATCAACGTCGGAACAATATTTGATTATTTTTGCACTTACGATCGGCGGTTCCGTATCCCTCAGTAGTCCCACTCCTCCATCGTATCGACATCGCCGCCGCCGAGGTCAACGCCTTGTTGAGCAGCTTGTGAAACGGAGACCGTAACCAGGACAAATCACTGTTCAATACTACATCCAATATCTCATTGAGAACTCACTGATATATCAAGCTATAAGCTTCAACTGATGTATCTTCCTTCAGAGTCCAGACCATCCAGACTTCTTCATACATCAAAGTCATAATTATATTTTAAGAATCAAAGTTGAAACCATCCCATCTTGCAACTTCTATGCGAGCCTTCCTAAGCCACTAGCATGAAACATGTCCTCCTGATGAATTTCCAAAACTGCGAATGGGTTGTGTATTATGAATCATAATTGTCACTTCAACTTGAACTTTGACTAAATAGGCTGGCAATTTCGGCAAATATCTTTTATGAGAGGTCAAAGACCAGTGCACGTCAAAGCGAGGGACAATGTCAAACTTTCCCAAATTGGAACTGAAGAACAATGGATCGCGCTTTGTCGCCAACATGTGATCGTTGCATGACATCCATTTAAGCGCGTCTCCCCCTGTCCAAGCAAATTTCAATCTTAATTTTTCTCCTACACCACCCAGAATACCGCCCACCGAATCATGGAACCGTTGTCAGCCAATGATATCACAGCCCCAGCTCCCCTTCCTCAGACACCCAAACCGAAGCAGGATCATGGCCCGCCTGTTGTCGAGAGCACTCCAATGAGTCGAAGATGTACTAC
>MU795232.1:0-38776 GCA_027886305.1 Lentinula aff. lateritia | reverse complement strand
GGTGAAAGGACATTATAATCTAGGCGCGAAAGATTATCTTAATCAAGCGTGAAAGATTATCTATATTGGCCGACAAAGGCTATTTATAATGGAAGCGAATGTAAATTATTATCAGAGGTGAAAAGAAACCTTTTTCAGTCGAAATTCATTGGCAATATCAGATGGGAAACAGTAAGTAAATCAGAAAGTGAAAGATAATATCTCCTATCCGGGAAATTCATCGCTTTTCGGACAGAACATAGGTAATATTTCGAATTAATAAATTGCTTCTTTTGCTAAAAATTTCCCTCTCTTCACGGGTGGGAAATTTTGCTGCGCCCTCAGTGGATTCTGATCTATTCATATCTGTATACACACAATCCTGTACTGTATTCCCTTTATTCTTGCCGCAGTCTACCATCCCACGTTGGATGAGCATTCGCTGCAGTGAAGATGATTGGGCCCTCGTACTCGACGGAGCCGCGTATTTATCTATCTATCTGTCTCTAATAATATGCTCGGTCGTTCTGAGTTACTATACCTCAGCTTCGTTGGGTTCAGTATTTTATGGCTATTCCATCGATTACATTTTTCATGTGTTTCGTACATCTGATATGCATACAAGGGTGTTGATTAAAATCCGAACCAACGGCGAGGAACAGGAGCAGGGCTTTGTTTTCCGTTGTTTAATAGCGGAGTATTCTCATCGTCCTGTTCATGATATGCATGTATGGGTATCTCTCTGACTTCCCTCACGCCTCCGCTCCTCACATCACCCTCTACAGCCGATTCCAACGCGTTCGCCAGTGCGACTCGAACTGCCACCGCATCTTCATCCTCTACCACCAGTCCAGGAACGTCTACATCTGCGGCAGGATGCCGATGACCAGAGTTTGCTAGAGAGGATGTAGTCGAAAGATATGATTCCGATAACGTGTCTTCTACGATATTATGTCCAAAATCATCCAGCCCAAGTCTCTTTTGACGAATCTTCCAACAGATGCACATAACAAGGAGTGTTCCTTGCATTATGCCCGCGACTGCAAACGTAGCCCATGAAGTCCAATTGGTACCCGGACGAAGAGCGATCGAGAGGACCATTAGGACTGCGCCTGGGGTTTGAATGCACATCATTGGAATGGAAAGGGCACCAACGACTTTGTGCCGGAAAGTGTGTGCTATTTGAGGGATATATTGTATTGCGGCAAGGATAGCGGAAGAAACACCAAGGAAAGTGGCCCATTGAGCAACGGAGTGCGCCATGGTGTTGTCGTCTGGCGAAGGTATAGGAATTGGGTCTGGTGATGGTGATGGTGATGAAGATGGGGATGTAGGGAATGTGGCGAGTAGGAAGCCGGTCGTGATAGAGATAATGAAACTGCGAGTATGTAGTAAGCGTCAAGTTCAGGTAGTGAATTATAGCCGCTAAAACGCACAGATGCACTATGGCAAACCAGCTTACGACGATGGATGTTTTCCACTCTTTCGTCTTCTCTGTACTCTTCGATAGCCTTAACGGAAGGGATTCATCATATTCGAAGCCCAAATTGACATATTTGAGGTGTGGAGGGTAGTATATCATGTACAAGACCAATCTGTAGGCATATTAGTAAAGCGTAAAGTAAATCCAGAGTTGAGACTCGCATTAGCGAGAACATGGCCCATTGCAAGGAAACTTGGATTACTCCGGCCGTCATTTCTATGCAGCTTCCGAAGCTCTACCAACGTGGAAGGTTGATCACGTTGTCCCTAAGGTAGTGCGGGAGCCACGTACAAGAAAATGACAACATCGGATTATGCCCCATTGCATTGTGAACCTAGGCATAATATCAGCTAGTTCCAGTGGTGACCGAGGAAACGCATACATGTTCAACATCCCTGAAGCAGCACTGGTCACTCCAAGAAGCAAGAAAACGGGGCTCAATCCTTCCGAAGAGCCACTGGAAATGATTCGGTAGTGCTTGTGAACATTGATTGAGGACTTGGAATGTGAATGGAACGTTCAAATAAACTGACTTGGGGGACATATGAAATGACCAAGCCGCAACAAAGTCCAAATGTTAGCGCAGCGGTAAACCAATCATGATGCTGTAGAAGCAAAGTCTCGATATCGTAGGATAATAGCAGATCAAAAACAAGCCTTACTGGAACACATGTCGACATAGTGTAAAGCAAGAGAGAACTGACGGGCGTCAAATGTCTAGCGTGCCATAAGACACTGCAAATCCAAAACTCTTTTTCTACGTTCACTTCCTTCAAAATCTACAAATCTTTCCAGAATATGAATTGATGACCGCAGTGTCGAAGGAGTGCAACTATCAAAGCTGTCGGTCATGGTATTATATTCTGTCCGGCAACGCCGGATACCATTTCGAGCGGTATGAGTAGAGACTATGAAGTTCAAAATTTCAGACCTCAAGTGGGATCCGTCAACACGGGCCCCTCGACATTACATATCTTACCTACTGCTCAGGTTCCGAATCTCACCAAAGTTGAAACTTGGCGAGCCGCAGATGCGGATGAAGATTTGTTCTGGACATGATATTTCAGCTGTTAACGTTAAGGCCAGCTTGAGAAAGCTTGGCTCAGCTTAGTCGGACAATCCAATGTGCAATCACATTATCACAACAGGAAAGCATCTATGTAAGCGATTTCATAAATTCTGCTAGTCTATGTATTTGTTAAACCCGTTGTTGTGTCAGTATACAGGCAAGTGGATTATTTGGCATAGTCAGTCTGAATAATGGCTGATTACATCAAATATCTTGTGTGTGTAGTAGAAACAGACTGGATGCTTGCATCTCAAGCCAAAGGGTGAGGCTGGCCTGGATGAAGAACACTGCGTGGAGGACTGTTTCGGCACCTCCGAATTTGTGGAGGACATAAGTGATCAATGAGTGCTTGTTCCACTTGTTGATTCGGGCACAAGGAAGCATGGACACATGCCATTGACAGTCCAACAAGACCCAGAAATGAACGTGGGTCGGTCCACAAGCGAGCATGACTGAATGTGAGGTCACAGCGAGATGTGCGGACAACGAGAAAAATAATGTGGCCATTGGTCCAAAATCCGAATCTACTGTTGAACATGACCAGCTCTCCCCATATCTGCAAGTGGCATGGATTTCAAGATATTTTAGATCATCAATGTAGCCCAGGGTCTCCAAATAAGACATACCTGTTTGATCATCTTCGAAGCCAATCCATTTGTTTCCCACCCAAGGAAGTTCCCATAATCATCAACCATATCACCCTGGAACATCTTGTTATAAGTCTTACTAGGGTAAGACCAGAATGTCTTCACTTCGCCAACACCACGGTTATTGTGTTCCGCCTCGTTGGTAAGATTGATGAAGTCTGGCATTCCCGCGGAGTTTTCCTCGTTTCTAAGGTCACCATAAAGTGTTCGAAGATTGGCCACATTTCGATGGTGTTTCTGTATCGCACGGCCCCAGAGTGGATAGTTCTGAGAAATATTGAATCTTGTCTAAATATCATACATTAGCTGAATACTAGTAGGAGACGGATCAATCACAGTTACTGACCTTCAAAATAGCATTTATTGGGTCAAGAAATTGAGAAATGAATTGATCTTGAATGCCTGGTTCACTGCCAACCAAAATGACAGATGGTTTCTTCAAATGTGCCTCGAACCAAGAACGAAGAAAGGTGGCAAGTTTCAGTTGAGTCGCAAGAGAGGGTAGAGAGTCACCAGGGTATCTTAGAGTCCATGCACTCTGTACAAGAGGTAAATGAGGATCGACTTGATTTTGAATGTCATGTTGACTTGGCCAAATAGGAAGGTCCTGAGAATCAGGATGCAAGTGTAGGTTCCGGAGCACTGGAAATTCCCTCAACAATCCCTGTCTGACACCTTGCTGAAAATTAGGGCCAGGAACAACATTGACTAGGCCCATGGCAAATTGCTCCATTCTATCCCACAGTTCAAAGGCTCGAAAGATATGCTGCAGGCTGTCTGTGGAATTAGAGAGAGTTTGCAATGTAGTGCTTGTACCGGTGTTGCTATTTTTTTCCGTGCTTACTCGAGCCTTGCCAAGAGGAATTCCCGCCATTGGTGTCCAATTCTGAGGCAACGGAACAATGAGTCGATTAATTTGACCTTGCTGAAGAGTTGTGGCTTGTGTCACAGGCATGGTGAATCCTTCGAGGTACAGATTGTGCGCTCGTTGATCTGTCATCGCAGTAGCAGCACTAACAAAGTCTCTAGTGGCTATGGGGCGGAATGGGAAATCACGGCAACAAAATACACTTTCAAGAGCAGATATGATGTTGGGATGGACATCCCTCCAGCGAATGGTATCATGAGGGAGAATCAAAAATGGAACTCCTGGTATATTGGCCATTTAATTTGCTGAGTTCTTCGAAGTTGAAAGTAAAATCATCAATATATTGCCGGTCAAGTAGAGATTGTAAAGTCTTACCAATTTGAGTTTACCTGAGTGAAGTTATCCACTGTATATTTGGACGAAGGACAGTTCCACCTATACTTATATAGTCTATGGTCGAAGTTTTACTCTCTGCAAAATGCAGATGTTGTGGCTTGTTTTTTGTTCTTTCAATACAGCACAATTTGAAAGAACAAGGGACTAGAAAAATTGTGGCAAATTTACTGGCACAGCCAAGAATTGCATGGGATCGTGGGCCAAAATACTAGTACTGCGTTGTGGCGCAGTTTTGAAAGAACAAGGGACTAGACAAATTGTGGCAAATCCTAATGTCAGCAGCAGTAGTATCCGGCGGTTGTGTGGCACAAATCCAATCACAAGCTGAACAATAATATGTAGTTACTCAGACTTGTAAGCGATAATTCACAAGCGGTCACATCTTTCGCGTTGTGCCACTGTATGTCACAGTGCAGTACAATACTACTTACAAGGATCTCTGTTAAGTATGTATGTGTGATCAGCCTTACGAAACTTCCTACAAGGGCGTTTTCGTTACTATAAATACCGAGTGCTTTCTGACGTAAGTTAGTACCTAGAAGTTCAACTCATCTCATGTCGAAAATGATCGTACGCTTCTGACCTCTCTTATGTCAAATAGTGTGCTGACACGACCCGCTAGGTGCAAAATACCATCAGCAAGGTCGTCTTGCGTGATATAGTCCAGAATGTTCAAACAGGAGTTGTCATCCCAATTCATTTGAACCGAATTGAGCTTCCGAATGATTTGATTCGCCCTCGCAAGAGACCGACAGTTGCCTTCGCAGGGTACTATCTGGAAGAGGCCCCTATTCGTCCACCTAGCGCTTTACCATCGCCTGGTGATATCACACTCGAGACCAACCTCAGCACATTCCTTGGAAGCGGTCGAACTGGAATAGTGTACTCTCTCGAAAACGCCGTCCTATCGGATTCTGCTCACTTCTTGCCAGAGCTTGTATTCAAATTTGCCCGCTTACATCGTTGCGCTGACCTTTACCGAGAGGCGTGGTTTTATGAAGAAATGGAATGTCTTCAAGGTGTTGCTATTCCGAGATGCTATGGTCTATTTGAAGCAGAAATCCCCCCAGGTTGTAGATTGCTACTGCCTGAGAATCAAACACTCGTCAATAATCCAGATTCTAGGGATGCTCAAGTTGATCAAGTTGTGCATCCTTTGATCACAGAGCTGCGCTCTACACGAAACAAATTATGTATCTTGGTTGAGGAAAGATTGGGTGGCCACCTGTCCATCGGCTCGCCCGTCTCTACGGAACTTCGGTGAGTCTTATTTTCTACTACATACTTGATACTCTCACAAGATTTCTGAACCTCACTCATAATATAGTGAGGACTTGAATTCACTTTTCGAGGAGATTGGCCATCTTGGGGTTCTTAGTGAGAACGACATCCGATACGCGAACATTTTACAAGCTCCAGCTTGCCCTCCTGGCCTCCCAAGCCTTGTCTCTCCCTTCACATTTCGTACGCATGGGTGGCGTATGATTGATTTCGAGATGGCAGCCAAAACACAACAAACTGCTCGAGCGTTGGCTATTGGCCACCAGGAATATCTTGAGTATATTTTGGATGCTCTCGAAGATGGATATGTATGTGATTTGGGCGGGTCAGATTGATAACTGTGAAATCCAAATCCTGTACCAACTCCCCACTCGATCTCATGATGCATGTTGTGAATATACCATGATTTTTGCCTTGTATTAATCACCGACCTACGAACTGTCCTTGACATAGCTGTTCAGCACCTCATTTCTTTTGACATCCGGAGTCGACGTGATCACAGTGATAATACATCCGATAACTGCATAGCAAGCCATGTTCCCTGCGTGATCCCAGCGGTGGTGAAAGAGGGCAAGAGGGGTGCCAAGTCCGATTTGTTCCAGGGTGTAGCGCAGTAGACAGGACAAAAAGGATTACTGCATGTGTCATTTCAATGTAACAAAAGCACAGACGGAATAGAGTCTTTCGAAGATACACGATCAGAAAGCCACAGCTGAGCCCACGAGCTGTTCACAATGTTGGATACGTATAGAGTAACGTTGGGAAGGTACATGGTAATTTCAGAAGAGAAGTCATGGAGCAACAAGCCAGAAGTATAAATGCCGGCCGGCAAAAGTTTCTTACGCCAACCATCGAGCACGACCTGAGAGGCTCTGAACATTGCATACGTCCTCAATCTTCGCGGAAGGAGGTATCTAAATCTTGCTAGCTGTGTGGTCAATTAGCTAATAGAAAGTGCCAACTCACTGACTAAATCTAACTTGTTAGTACTCCAGCTATAGTTTGGCTTTAAGCAACTATAGACAGAGCTACGCGCTACACATGAGCTATGACCGGCTCCCAACAACGATACCGATGTACAATGACGGCTCTCACGACGGCAACGACGCTGAACACGTTGCCTCGACCTCTGCCTCTGCTTCCGCATCTCCGAACCCCATAACCCAACACCGACACCGAAAAAGATCATCTACTGCTTCGTATGGCCAAGGAGGTTACGGGTATTCATCATATTCAACTTATCCCAGCTCTCGGAGACGAGGCCCCTCGTTGTCGCCTGTACGAACTAATGACTCTAATTGGAACTACAATATACCAATACCACCTATACCTATACCCGTACCGCGTTTTGTACGCCAAGTAGGGTCACTACTTTTACGAACGCCCGTCTATTATATCAGGAAGGGTATTCGTGCCCTCTACCGGGGCCATCCTCTTACTACCAACACCAATTCTCGACGAATAAACCTCCGCAGAGTGAAGAATCCATCCCCTTCCACTCTACCCAAAATCATTTACACTCTTCTTCTAATCGCCTTCGTCACTCTGCTTTATCTCCTACTCCGGATATATGAGCCTCACATCGAGCTGGCTTTCTACTCACGCAAGTTTGCAAGGGAGGAGATTCTGCCTGTGAAACCTTTGGCAGGATGCTTCAATCGCCCTAGTCGGAGGTATAATGTTACTGAGCGCCTGTTTGGAGCACGAGCAACGGATGTTCACGCTGGTCTGGAAATGCGGTTTGGGTTGGATTGTTACGAGTTTGCTGGGACAGTGCGGAGTCAAATTCCAACAATATCCCATCCCTCTCATCGTTCACGAACCCAGTTCCACACCTATTGGCGTTCCGATCTGGCCCTATTCGGTCCACGACAAGAATACATGCTCAAATCATTCTTTGCCACCCAGAATCTTGCAACTTCTAAACTCGTGTTGTGGAGTAATGGGGATATGAGAGGGAACCCGATATTGCGAGAGTATCTCAGAAGGTATGGAGCTATGGAGGGCGATCAAGGCGATATAGTCGGTTCGGAAAGAGGCTCATTCGACGTTCGAGTGGCTGACATTGCACTGCTGGCACGAGGTACGGAGCTTGATCCAGAATATCATGCTCACGAAAACGAGGCCGAGTTTCAGCGAAATATCTTTCCATCCGCTCATCGACTTCTGTTATCGGATTCTAAGGCATGGCTCGACGGAGATCTCATACGTCTGCTATTACTATGGAATTTTGGTGGTGTTTGGGTTGATATGGATTTTCTGTTGACGAGGGATTTAGAACCACTGCTGGAGCATGAATTTGTTACACAATGGGACTGCTATGGTGAACTGCAATCTTCTTCGAGTTCTTTTTTCTACGTTGCTTCATTGCTAATTTTTCTTCATAGATAAAAAATACACCCCTCTAAACGGTGCACTCATGCGCTTTCATATCCATTCACCATACCTTTGCGAAGCTTTTCACATCATGGCGACAGACTCACCACCACGTCCACATTCAACGGATTGGGGAAGTACACTTTATCTGAAGCTTTACAGACGGCTTTTGAGGGGCGGCGTGCGACCTTTCAAGGTACATCTCCGTTATCCCACGTACATTGAATCCTTTCTATCCATCTTATTTCGTTGTATCATTCATAGGTATTGCCGTGGTGTTTCACTGACGGACGCTCTTGTCGACTAGACAACCGGCTTCCCGATCCGTTCAAGGAGGACCAAAAAGCTGGCATCAGTTGGTGGGAGGAACAAAGTGGCGGTACGAGCGTACGTTCAAGCTGGTGGATGCCTTGGTCTAAGATGAAGCCTGGAATGAACGGCGTTTCCGTGGCGGGAAATCCAATAACGAAAAAGCAACAACTGTCTGGCATTGACAATGGCGTGGCCCCGATCATGGGCTTGGGTATGGGAACTGAAACCGTTTACACTGGAAACCCACCCGCTCTTGCACGCGCCCTCTCTCAAATTTTTGGTATTCATTTGCATAACCAGTGGGAAAAGAATTTTCCGGAGAAAGGGTGGGTGGAGAGGTTGTTATTGCAGAGATACGAGGTCGTCCTGGAGGCAGAGCGCATCCCCGTTTTGGATACTGTTGCGGGTCATGGTAGCGGGAATCTTGAGTATAGGTTGCAAGGGTTACAGGGGAGGGATGTGGACGATTTAGCAAAGGAACCTGTCGAAACGGAGATCGAATCGAAGTCGAGGGGTCAGGAGCAGGAGCAGGAACCCCACGCCGGCATGACGAAGAGGGACATCGACGAGCAAGGAGATGGTGATAGGACAAAAATGACCAGGACAGCAGACGTATAGTCGAGAGAGATGCCTTTCATGAGACGTCGAGGTGGCAATCCAGGGAATTGAAATGAAGGGAGCAGAGCGGTCATAATCTCTGATATATATACTCATTCACTTAGAGACAACGCAAAGGGACGAGGAAGACTTGGTAGCACCTAGTATCTGGACGCATTCACAGTGACACTGTCATATACATATTTAGTATACTCAAATAATTGGAGTAATCTTTGCTAGCCATTATTGTGCGACATATATGCCTACCCATGCCCATAGTCCACATTAAAACGATGACTCAAACCTCTCAAATTATACGATCACATGATGTTGGATTGTATATGTATGTAGGTCCACAAGGGTCTGTGTTTCAATTGAATCATAAAGTTCAACTTTGAACAAACAAATAACGTCTGCCTTCTTCGTTCCGACTTCGTTCCTCTAAAGCCCACGAAATTTCCAGTGCTCTTACAGCCTTTTCTGGCTCACGTTCACGCAGGCCTTACGCCCCTAACGCACGACGCATCAACGCTCTCTCAGAATCAATCGACGAATCTACGATAATCTACTTCTGAAAAAATGATTCCTCTTATCCCTGCTCTTGCTTTGGCTTTTTTTTCGTTTTTGTGTTCAGCTTTTGTTGTTCTTCGAATTGTAATTCCAATTTTACCTCCTCATCCCTTGAGTCGCCGGGTTGCTCCTGTGCGTTTTCAATGCCCTTTTTTGTTACACATTCATGGAGCTAACTTGACTTTGTTCAGTCTGAATTTGGTCTTCCAAACTTTCGTTCTCTCTCAGCGGCAGACAAGAGGTGAGTGATTTTTTTCTGGACAGAAATATTGTTTCTGAACCTTCACAGTCATGTCTGGATCGCGTCGCTTGATATCCTTGCGCTGTCCATTTTCGTCTGGGAGGCCATCAGCGAATCCACTGGAGGACCTACAGGCTACGAGACCGGTCAGGAAGCCCTCTCTTCGGTCCGACTCTGGTTTATCTTGACAGTGAGGCAGACATGCCTGCTTGTCGTCGCCGGGTTGACACTTTTGCACATCCGATTGGGTCGCTCTGTATCATTTGGAAAAAAACACTGGATGTTGTGGGGACCCTCTTCTATCTTGATTCTCACATCAACCGCTGTAGCGGGAATCCTATCTGCTGCTGGCTTGAATAGTCTCTTTGTTGGACTTGTCGCTTACTCGTCCATCCTAGCGATCTTAGGAAGTGCTGCCTTCATCGGTCTCGCGGTCACTCTCCTCATGATTCGAAGGAACTTGGCGTCTATGAATGAGGATCCTGACTCTTGGTCTCCAATGCGACAAGTGGAAGAGCCCCGCCCATCCTTCGCGACGGAAGAGATTGATGCTATTCGTGACGGTGCCTCTTGGATTACGTCCAATGCCAGCTCCCGTCGGGATTCTGTTTCTGCTTGGTCGTTTTCTACACATCGTACTGTCACTACATCTCGTCACAGCGGTCGACCTCAGACAGCGTCGCATCCTTCTGTTCCTGCTAAATCCTCGTATTGGTTTGGAACCTCTACGCCACAGGTCAACGCGATTCCTCCGGTCCCTTCTCTCCCTTCTCCACATGGCCCCTTGTCCCCCACTTCCGAAAGCCTCTCTGAACCAGACCCCTTCAGGCGCATTCCTTCCCCGTTACCTCATCACCCGCGTGAAAGATTCCTTGGGTCCCAGAATTCGTGGCTGTCATCGTCGAACGGATCACACACTACGCTCTCTGCATGGTCATATCCTGCCACCCAAGCTGAGAGTGTGCACAATGCCAGTTCTCCTAACTTGCACACGACGCTGCTGCCTTCTTCGGGGGCGATCTCGTCTAGGCCGGTAACACCTGCGTTGTCGAATGCGCAGGTTCTAGGGGGATATGGATACAAGGACTCCGAGAAGGAGGGTGGTTCGACGCCCCTGCCTGGCACTACCATGGACGTTTCTATATATCGTACTATAGGTTGGTTGATTCTCATTTGGGTTCCTCTGGTACGAAAATTTCTCCCTTGGTATCTACTCTTCGCTGACACCTACTTCAGGGACTTTCATTGCCTTATCTGATCACTCTATCACAGAACATTCCCGCTTCTTTGGTGACTTCAGTTTTGTTCACGTTGTCCGTAACCATGTCTTCACCTATCCTGGCACTTAATATCCTCTTCCGGTCACCTATCCCGATACCTTCGGGATTGTTCGATTCTCCTGATGACTTACCCACAAACCTTCTCCGTGGAGCTACACCCAATTCTGACACTGTCAAATGGTCCTACGAGTACAAACGCAGCGCTAGTGTTACTGTGGTTGAGGGCCGACGTAGCGGTGATGTATGGCTCACTAACGGCGACGCCGCCGACGGTAAAAGCAAGGTTAGCCGTGCACTCGGTATGATGTCACCTATGCCCAAACTCTCAGTCTTGCCGCCGGAGGAAAATGCAGACGAACCAACCACACCTCCTCTTCCTATTCAAGACGGAGATTCTTCTATGCCAGTCAACCTTCACAGCCGCTCGTACTCCGAAACTAGCGCCCAATTCGGTCGTATCAGAAAAGATTCAAAGGCGAGCTCATACTTTTCCGGTGCTGATGAGTCACTTGCGTTTGCTTCCAAAATCATGATTGCTCAGAAGCACTACTCTGCGTTGGCACAAACTATTCAAGTCAATGGTTCTCCCGAGAAGGGACCTTCTGCTGGCGCCGAGCTCTTCCTCACTGGACCAATTGCTACTACTAGCGCAGTCGACGTCCCCGTCTCTGGCAGTAATCGCGCCTCGCAGCACCTCCGCACTCGCTCGGTCACTTCTGTCGGTCCGGAAACGCCTATCTCTATCTCCTTCAATGCTAGTCCCAGTCCTCCACCTGCTTTCCCACTTCCACCTACGCCTCCCAATGTCCGTGCTGCCCGCCTTGCGAAGCATAAGAAAAGTTATTCTTCTATCTCAGCAGGGAAATTCTCCTTTGGCCCTGTCGATGATATGAACGAAATCGACGCACTTACTGCCGGTGTTTTACCTCTTCTGGTTCCAGGCCTTAAAGTCGGTGACAACATGAAGATCAGGGACTCCCCTCCTGTTGCGTGGCGCAGACGTGCTATGGCTGAGTTAGAGAACAGTCGTGAAAGGAGTCACAGTCGAAGTACGAGCAGGACTAGAGGAGACGGGAAATCTGCTCGGCTCCTGAAAGCGTTGAATGAATTTGGTGAAGACTTTTCCTCTCCGGAGATGCATTCAACTCCTGCGAGAACGCGCGCGGGAGCTACAAAAGCGAGGGAAGCTCGTGGCCGCAAGATATCCGCTCATAAACGCAACCACTTCAGCTTGCCAAGGTATGTTTGGTGTTTGGGTTTGAGATACCCGAGATATATTTACGCGTTTTTCTAGTCTTGGTCTGGGAAAGGATGGCGTCCAATCTCTGAGTTACTGGAGTACTGAGCTCGGCCGTGTCATCGAGAACCAGTTTGGGCAGTACACTGCTGTTCCCAGTAATGTTGAATTTCGCAGGAACACTGTCTTCGGCGCGGACTCTATCCCCAACGACTTATCAAACCTGCGCGCCACCCCTGAGGGGATTGTTAGCCAAACCAATTCCAGGGGCGCACCTCTCGGTCGGGCGATGTCTACTCGTTCTCTAGGTCTACGTGCTGAAGTCCCTCATGGTGTTGATACGGCTCGGTCCTCTATCCAGTCGATGCACAACATTGTACCTCCCTCTGCCGCCTCCACTGTTACACTTTTTGAAGACTTTGTGAATGGACTGGAATCCGGACCTCAAGCTGAGAGTACCCCTCATAACAACATTGCTCACAAACGCGGTTCGGAGGACATAGTGCCACCACTGCCTTCATCCAGTCAATACAGAACATCGACCGCATCTCACCAATATAGAAACCCGACTAACAAGAATCGCTCTTCTTCAGCCTCTAGCCGTCGCTCCAGCATTGTATATATCAAATCTGATGAAAACGCTACTGTCACGCCTCCCAACGCGACCTCGACGTCGTCGACGTCCGCCATGTCCTCTCTTGCTCAATGGTCTTCCCGAGCGGTACGACCTCTTATGCCGAAATCCAGCAAACTTCAGCGCAAGGCTTCTAAAGCATCTCCGCCTACACAAAACACCTCCAAGCCGGGGTCCCCAGGAGGAGGTCTGCGACCTCTGTCGTTGCTCCAAGAGCGCGATACAAATAGTGCTGTTGGAACAGGTGTTCAAGCTGCCAACTCCCAAGGAACCCGTCCTCTTGTGCTTGCCAAGAAGGAAGGTGCTGCTATCTCGAAGAAAGCAAAGGCTATGTCAGCGGATGAGAATGCTAGCCCGGATGCGCCTCGTTCTAGAAGAAACAAGCACAATCTGAAGCCGTTGAATCTTGCTAGATCGGACACCAATAAGATGCGAGCCATCTTGAGGCAAGATGAGCTGTTGCCCGACGTGGTCGTTAGACCGCCGTCTACGACTGAGCACCAGGTCTACGCGTACAGTTTCCGCGATTAATTCGGATGATATCCAACAAAACTGCTGTGGCTCCTGTTCCTGAAATGTGACTTTATTTAACTTCCCCCCCCTCGAACTACTGCTTTGCTCGTACTTGCTCTGATTTCGTACTGCTCTTCTCTGTCATCTTAGTTTTCCATATTTGCTCTCTACAGTCTCCGTCTCGCTCGTCGTTTTTGCTCTGCTTTGCTATGCAATGCTCGTCTCCTCGAACAGGGTTCGACATGTGTACTACTACTGTCTCTTGCTCGCTCTACGTACATGTTTTCTACGCTTATACTGCTCTCGATTGCTCTTGATGAACTCCAAGTACATATACTTCCCTTCATATGCCTTCCTCGTATGCTTTCCGTTTGTTATACCTATCATCGCAATTTAAATTTTTCCATCAACATCGATCTGAGCGAACACATTTGGTAATCAACACAATCTTGCTTTTGACTTATGTCTACTCAACCAAACGGTGGCAAGGATGAAATCGAGGAGATTCCACCTCCTGAGAGACTACCCTCTCCGCCTCCACATACCACATTTGCTGCTAGAGGCGTACATGTACGATAGAAACCACCCTGCACAGCTCGGCATTACTTGATTAACGGGACCCTTTCGAAATGTTCTGATTCTGCGCCTGTAGCCTCCAACTTTCTCTGCTTTCAAGCCCAGAGACTATCGCATATCCAGTACGCAGGCGATGAACCATGTCGCCTGGAATTGCGACGGCAAGAAGCTAGCTGCTGTGGGCATTGACAAAATTACACGGGTTTGGACACCACAAAAAAGTGTGCGTTTCGAATGAGCTTACAACAGCCAGGATACCCTCTAATGAATGTATAGATAGATGGAGCCTCGATCCGCTACGATGTTTACGGGCGGACACAGCGACGAGGTTGACTACGTCTCTTGGAATCCGACGCATCCCGATCTCTTCTGCACTTCGAGCCAAAGAGATCGTAGAATCGTCTTCTGGGATGCAAGACGTGCGTTTGAACATTGCTATGGGTTCCAAGTTGTATGAACAGGATGCTTGACGCAGAAAGCAAACACGTCCAGCAAATATCCCTCAAGTTTGCGCCCATGTACACCAATTACTCCCCAGACGGTCGATGGCTCCTTTGCGCTTCTTCCCAACACCAAATATACACCCTCACACTTGGCAAAACTGGGGAGGAGACTAAAGAGCAATGGCGTTTGTCTGATAAGGATCCGGTGCGTAAATTGTCTTCCTACAATCATATGTATTACTTTCCTCATACACAACGACGTGCAGGTCACTGGCACGACCGCCATATTCAACCATTCTGGAACAGGACTGGTGCTAACTCATATCTCGGAGAACGTCTTCCGTGTTTTAGATTTTCCCAGTTTCGAAGTGCGCGACCATCCGGCAGCTCACGTAGGAGGATGTTTAGCTGTTGCACTGGATCCTCGCGGCCGGTATAAGAACCCAACTACCCATCTTTGCCCTTCCACTGAATATTTTCGCAAAGATACCTCGCGACTGGAGGCCAAGACTCAATTGTCAACCTCTTTGATTTGGAAGATTGGATTTGTGTGCGCACGATCACTTCGTGCGAGTAAGCGCTCAAGCCCATTTTGTTTGAGCACTGCTAATCATCAATACGCTGCTTGTAGTTACTCTATCAGCGCTCTGAGCTTCTCCTTTGACGGAGAATACATCGCTATCGCTAGTGGTGGTAACTACATTGACATTGTGAGTAGTCATCCGTTCATCATCTGCTATTCGATCCTGAAGTAACCATCTTGATAGTGTGCCACAGAGACTGGTGCTCCCCTGCACCGTGTGCCGTCCCTTGTCGCAGCATCGACAGTTTGTTGGCACCCTTCTAAACATCTTCTTGCATATTGTGGTCAAACGAAGGCCCGGGAAGGAGGGCCTCCATCCGTGGCTGTTATCAGTCTTTTCGGGCTGGTTGAATGATTATATAAAGACGTCGTCGTTCAGGTTTTCCTCAATGAAATCCTCTCGAATAGATAATGATTAATCGACCACAAAAACATAATCTATAGTGGGGAAATGACTGATAGTAAATGTGTAGCTCTTCACGTCCTCACCCTGCCTAGGTAGACTGTGATTGATGTGCATAGCGCAACATCACGTATGCTCCCATTATCGTATCCCAACTTGTCGACACCTTTTCATAAACGCCTTCTTGGAAGAACCCGTATTTTTCTGTCACCTGTAGGGCAGCTGAAATGTAAGTCATGTCGCAATCGAGATGGTCGTTAGTCTCGTTCTCGATATATGCGATGTTTTCCAACCCGACCCGCAAAGCTTCTTGGAAGGCTTCCACTTTCAGAATACCATCAATAGCGAAATCGACTTTCCCATCCAAGTACTGAGCATATTTGTTCCCTCTTACCAAAGCATCGCTATTCGGAGGATTGAGGGTGATAATTTTGTGCGAAACCTCCGCCGTCTTCTTATTTACAGCGGTCGACATGCTGAATGCCAACCAATTTCCAAAGCCGAGAACTCCGACCTCGCCGGCCTGATACGGTTTCTTGACTTCGATCCACTGTCCTTTGGAATTTGCACGCCCAAACCAAAGCTGTACACGTGCCTCTTTCTGTTTCGCTGTTTCTCAAGTCAAACATCAAGGCTTCAATATCAAAAGCAATGTGTGCGCTTACAATTAGGCCCTACTCGCCGATGAATCGGTACAGGTAAGGGATTGGCGACAACGGTGGTGGCAATGAAGAGAGCAACGAACGAGAGAAGACATATATGGAGCAGTTGACTTGGTACTCGGAACAACATGATGGGTCGGAACAACAAAGGATTCGTTGGAACAAATGCCGATGGAAGCAAGAGGTCAAAGGGGGTCAAGGTTGGACACAAAGGTCGAAGAGACAACGAGGGACAATGGAGTTGACAAGCTAAGCTTGTAGAGGTAAATTTAGTCAGAGACAGATTGAGACAGAAAAATAACATCCAGGGCGCACATGTCTGAGAGGAATGGTAAACGCGAATGGATTCTTGACCAGCAAGGAATCCGACAGCAATTGACACTGAATTCAACTAAATCACAACAGCAGACACGATCGTGAGATCGGTAAGAAAGATAGTAAAGTATAACGTACCAAACCGGTGTTGGGAGCAGAGTTGGGGGAGAGGATTTCTGTCCCCATTTTATAGACTCCTGACTATGTAGTCCAGGCCTACGCGCTTGATGACAATTCAGAAGAAAGTTTCGACTAAAGAATCAATTCATCGTCTTCCGGCGGCGCGAAATAACATCAGAAAAGCATGTCACTGAACATCTAGTAGGTAACCCGTCCCGGGGTAGCTTGGTAGCTCTAGGAATTTCACACAGAAATGATCAAATTTTGCGCGAGGTTTGAGAGAGAGAGAGAGAGAGAGAGAGAAGGGAAGACAGCTCCGAGCTGTAGGAAGGGTATTATACTGCATTGACACCTATAATTGATGATACCTTTCCTCTTCATTGGGTACATGTTACAAATGTGCTTTTCCCCGTCGGGCTTCCATCGCAAGATCCTCCAACCACTGCGCGATTTTTTCGGTTATTGTATCTCTTGCCTCGACCAAAATCCAATGACCTTTCTCTTCCAGAGCGAGATCTTGCAGCCGAGGAATGAATTTATGTGCTTTGTGAATCAATGACGATGTTGTGGTAGTATCTCTGGTACCCCAGATGAATAGGACGGGGAGGTCTGGTGGGAGATTAGGCGAGAGTTTGGCGGCTAGGTTTAAATTTGAGACTCAGATATGTAAGTTTGATTGCATAAAAATACATTGCACTCACCTAGTTCCTCCTCATGCCGATGAAATGCAGTGCGGTAATAGTTTAATGGGCCGTTCATCCCTTGCTGGAAGACTCTGTTGTAAAAATCGAGCTCCTGTGGGTATTTATGGTATACTACGCTTGTGCCACCAAGGAAATTAGATAATCATAGTAGCTAACCTGAGCATTCAGCACAATATCTGAATCGGGGACGTGGATTCTTGAAAGAACGTCGTGGCCTTTGTATAGTTGCGACAGTTTGAGACGTTGGGTAGGATTTGGGCCCCGGTAGATGACTCGCAAGAAATTGTTGAGCTGGGATAGTATGAGGAGCTTTTCTGAGCAAGAGCAACGAGGGTTACGTTGGATTCTATCTCCTTTGTGGAACGTTGTTCTTCAAAGTAAGCTTGATAGCTCAAGTTCGGAGCCATTTTTGCGATTGTTTTCACAGGTACGTATTCTAGCGTTGACGGGCTGTATGGGACAGATAGTCTGAGTAAAGGCATAATTTAGCATCTGTCATCAAATTGGAAGAATAAACCTTACATCACCAAAGCCAGTAGACGATCTGGATACCACAGGGCAAACCGGCTGACAGTATAAGCTCCCCAATCATGGCCAATGAGGACCTACGCATGAACGCCGATTAAATCGTCAGTAGGAGGAAAACGCGGTTCAAAACCAACAGCTTTCTTAATTGCGAGAAGTTCCAGGATTGCAGACAAGTCCGCACAAAGACGTTTCGTGGTATACTCTACTGGATTTTCAGGTCTATCTGTGCCGCCGTAGCCTGGGCGGAAATATAAGCAGGTCTTCTACCAGCGAAGACAACTCAGTTCACACCTAACATATCTGGAACGACAACACGAATACCTCGCTGTACCCAAGGTTTTATTTGATACCTCCATCCATACCTAATGGCCGCGCTCACTCTCTGATCGACCTAGATACTGATAATCACACGCATTCGCTCACCAGCAATCCGGAAAGCCATGGACACAAAGCAACGTCGGTGTTCGTCCTTTCTTGTAGTCCATTGGTAATTGATCAATGAAGTGATACACCCGACCGGTAGAGAGCTTCTCTGTTCGGTGATTAAAGCTAGACACGTCCAAAGGGTTCATGGCAGGATGTATATAGAAAAGAAACCCAAGTCGGTTGTGAGTGATAACCGGACGAGAAGGCAATTGCCGAGCGGAGCTTGGTCTTTTGTCCTGCCGGTGCCTTGCCGATGATTACTGATCCACTCGGAGCCGTGTTTTGTTTTGGACTTCACTGGTCAAGTCGCACTCTCAGCCTTTGTTCTGTTCTTTATATCTGCATCCACCATCTTCATTCTCTACTCGCCTTCTATATTTTATCTTACACTCGGTCAAATTTTCAAGTAAGGTCTGACTTTCACTCTGATTCTACTGAATTTTTTACTCATACATAATTCTCTTTTTTTAATCATAGTTGTCGCTATGTCTGCTCAAGTAGCGTCATCTACCTCTGCCACAGCGAGGAATATGACTGATAATGATTCTACTTCACGTACTGGTGGTTCTCAAGGAAAGAGGAGAAGATTTATTCGACGAAGGGGAAGAAAGCCAGGTCTGGACAGTGACGATGAAGTCGAGAGGGAGGTCAGGACTGACTCTGAATCTGAAGATGACCTGTCTTCATCCGACTCTACATCTGACTCTGACACTGAACCAGCTTCGGAAGACGTCCAACCCAATGAACAACCCGGAGTCCTCACGCCAAGCACGAGTCAGAGCCCAGAAGGTGCCTCTCATCTCCTCGTAAACGGCCATAGTCAGCCTTTTTTCGGAAGCTCCGGGAACTGGTCGGAAATGGTTGCAAACGAGGCTGAACATGGTCCCGAGAACCTTCCCGTCATTGACTTCACCGAACTCGATAGCCAGGTGCTTCCCCTACCCAATCAATCGCGGAAATCGAAGAAAAATCAGAAACATATTAATTATCGTGCCTCTGTCACCTCTTTACCTACTTCACCTGCTCAACCGCAAACTGCGGACAAACTTGAGGAGTCTCAGGAGTCTCGTGCGCCATCTTCTCACTTCACACCTCGGCGGCCTCCCGGTCCAAGTGCACGCCAGGCTTATCAGCAACGGTTAGAAGCTGATCCTTCTTATGTTCCTACTGTCGGAGAATTCTGGGGCCACGACGATAGATTACTGGACAAAAACTTGAGGAGTCTGAGTGGGTGGTGGCGAGGCCGTTGGCAGGGTGGAATGAGAGGTCGTGTAGGATTCAGTCGTGGCTCTTTTCGTGGGCGAGGTGGATTCCTCGGGAGCCCCTTCGCTGGCAATCCTACTGCAGAGCAAGATGTGGAAGTGGATGGCGCTCAACTGGTGGATCAGGCGTGGACGCACGACGGATTCGAAGAGTTGAAACGGAACGAGGAGGAGCGCAGCACTTCTTCGCATCAACAGGCTCATATCCAAACCCCACCATCTCGTGGATTTGATCCTGCTCTAGGTCGCGGAGGATCTTTCATAGGTCGAAGGGGCCGTGGCGCATTTTCTCCACCATTCAGATCCCGTCAGACCCATGCTCCTGATCCTGCCCGGGTCTGGTTCTTGAAAAAGCCAGAACACATGTGGACGAAACAGGCAGAGGCATTTCTCTTCTCGGACTTTTCGTCGAAACCACGAGCAGGTCATCCAGCCTCCATACGCGTAAAACTACCCAGTCAGAAGACTGCCCCTGTCCGTGTTCCAATGCAATCAGTTCCTCGGGCGTCTACGTCCAAACACCCTAACACGAGCCCTGAATCTGATAGTGGAGACAAAGTACTTGTCGTGCGTCTGCCAAAGTCTGTGCCTACTGAACAGCCTGTGATAGCAGAGACGATTGCCAACCCTCCACGGATTGACGAACCTTCAATCGAAGAAGTATTTACAGTCAGACCTCAACTCGTATCGCCCAAACTCATTCCACTACCAGAGCAGCGACTAGCAATCACAGAAGCGTCGGTCACTCTACCTAATGGAGCACACACTGTGTCGTCATCTATTTCATCCGTTGATCCGGCGATTCAGCAGAAGCTCGAACAACTGTCGCTCGAGCCACAGAAGACCGATCCTACTCGATGGGTACAAACTGAGGAAGCTGTGATGCGCAACCCGACTGGAACCGTTCCGGAGGAGCAGCAAGACCAACCGCCTTTATCATCCATGCAACACACATTCTCGCCACCAGATCAGGTTTCTCCAGGCTACGGGTCACCATATCAATACGCACCACATCTCCCACCAGGTTTGGCGATCAATCCTGCTGGCGTGGCATATGAAGTTGCTACCGGACGTCCTGTCTATTTGCAACCTCCCGCAAATATTTATGCCGCTCCTATGATGCAACCTGTTCCTTTCGTTCCCAGCCACGTCCATCATCATTCTGCAGTGACATCTTCCGAATTCATTCCAGCAGGAACTCCGCCTATCAATGGGGGTTACATGGAGTATACTCCGACACCCTCGATGTTTTCGTTCCCTCGTCAGTCTTCCCGTGTACAGATCCGCGCTCCGGACGAACCGAAACAGAACGCGAGGTCGACATCCACATCAGAGGCTGTGGACTTGGCCGCTAGTCAGCAATCCTCGACAGAACTTAGGTCTGATGCCGTTGCCTTTGAACCTGCTGAGCAGTATTATTCAGAAGGCGACGGTTTGACTGCGGTCTCTCACCAGCATCAAGTGCAGGATCCCATGATGAGCTACTACAATCCGTATTACTATCCGGATCCTGCTTATGGATACAATCCTTACGTCGACATGTCACAGGTTGCGCCGTATGAGATGTTTCCTCCGCAGGGTACTGTGTACTATCAGTAATTTATCTGTATCATTTCACCTGCCCGCCTTTCTTTATTCCTTCCATTGTTGTTTTTCTTCTCCCGTCAAGACCTATTGATTGCTAGACCTACGTCTATCAAACTGTGTTTTCAGTTTATTCCTGTTACATCTCTATGTCCGCCTTGTCTATTGGAGGGCCGGGCTTCACCAGTACACTTTTGTTTACCTTCTCTGTTCTTCCAGCGCTCTCCTTAGTACATATACATCACTAACCCTCATGATCATGAATCACCTATGTCTCTTGCATCGTTGTCGTTGTGTCGTAGTTTCTTGTCCCGTCGTACAAACTTCTGATCTCCTACATACATTTACTACAATATTTTTTCTTGACTCACCATTGACACTTATCCTGGTTCGATGCGTACGCTTATGTTTATATGAACCTCTTTGATAATATAAGATGGCCTATTCGAATGAATAATACTTGGGATAAGAGGGGCTTTTGTATGCCTTAACGTCTCTAATCACAAATCCCAATCCTCCAACGAGAATGCCAAAATGCCGAATGTTGTCGAAGCGTCACCCGTACCTCCTGCTAAAGTGTCAATCCCTCGCCTGATAAATCGAACGAGGCCGTCGAGATCTGCGGACATTTTGTTGATCTTTGTGAAGAGGTCATCGCTCTCTGCAAAGGTTGACGCGTTGATCGAAACGGAATACGAGTAATCTACCCCTTCTTCGTCACCTTCCATTTCGCTGTCCGATGTCTGAGGCGAAGGGTTCATTGCATATGAGAAACCAATAACATTTTTACGTCGGCGTCGCTGTTTGCGGCTACGGTGGTGCTTGAGCACTACGGAGTGGCTAGAAATATCGTGCATTGTCACATCTCCGGCGAAAGTACCAAAAAGCTCGTTGAAGTTGAGTGTCATGTCAAGGATTGACAGTACCGCTTGATATAGCGCATTTGTCTAGTTCCAAGCTCTGAGTACAAATTATCTAGACAATTCAAGTGCTCTGACCTTGGCCTGAAGGAGACATCGATTCTCCATCTTCCGCACACTGAAGTGGAATTTTTTAAACAGGCGTATCCTTGATTCATACATCCCTACTTACTGGTCTTCGTGAGCCTTGATAACCTGATCAAAAGACTGTGATTGAGCCTCAATCAACGCATTGTGAAAGCTCAATGCTTGTGTTTGAATGACCTGGAAATCTCAATGAAAATCACGAAACATCTCGATCAGAACCCGCTCACGTAGGTAGTGAGAAAGTTGAGGAAAGTACTAGCCAAGGAAAGCCAAGGTTAAAAAGAAACCAGTATGACAAACATAAAAACTCTCACTTGACAAACCAACTCAAACGACTCCGCATCGCATAAAAAGCCTTTAACCCAGGGTTACTCCCAGATGCGCCTCTAACCAGAATCTTTTCCAGTAAGCTCTTTGCTCTGCGAATTCGTAGCAGAAGCACGAAAATTTCATTGTAGATTTGCAAATTCACCGGCGTGAAAATATATGTGAGAGGAAAAGGAACCGCGTATTCCAGGGATAATCCATCCATAATTTTGACCGTTCGAGATGTTAGTTTCTCTTTCATGTTCCCTCCTCGATATGATAAGCGAATGAGAGAAGTCTCAATGAACTCTCCGAAATTGCTAACGCTGTTACCGGCAGTGACCACCTCGCTGAAGGCGGTGTTGAGGAAATGGAAATCAGTCCAGTCTTGTTTTGAATCTATCTGTTTGAGATATCAGGCATCATGGCTCAAACCAGCCGAAAATCGTTCCACTACCTTTGCGAACAAAATATCAGTAAAATCACTGATTATATCTCCTCTTCGCATCAAGTATATACTTTCAATAGACCTCAGATGCGACCAAAAGTCACATTTTTCGAAAATCACTTTGGCTAGCAGTGATCCAGCTGCCTGAGCATAAGGCGTGAGTTTGTCGTAAATGAGTCGTGATAGTTGATCGACAGATACGGAAAAGAGCGCGCGACCATCAGTGTCATTTTGCGAAGACGAGGTAGGGTCGCCAGCCACCACATGCTGAAAAGATGTCCATTGCCAACCGCGAAGAAACTGCGCCTCCTTGTCAATCAGGTCCTGCACATCTGTACCCAGCGCTTTCAGCAGCCCGATAGCTTTACCGGACTCTAAAACAGGTACGGCCACGTGTTGCAGAAAACTAGGTATGCACCTCTGCGTCTGACTGGAAGTTGACTCTTCATTCTCTTGAGACGTAGACGTAGATCCGAGAAACGCGCCGTCTCTAAGACTATACCCTTCCTGCCAAAAATCAGGATCCAGAAGTCCAAGAACGCCAAGCTCTATCCCAAGGCCATTCGATTCGATGAAGAATTCCTCTTCCAGCTCACCTCCGACCTGATATTGCCCTTGGTCGTGTCCTCTGTTCATATCAAAGCCAGTACCGATCCACTTTCCAATCATATTCCACACCGGCTCAGCACTACGTACACAGACTCTCATCAGCGTGTCTGCCGTGATTTTGTCGCCTCGCTCTAATCGTTGTTGGACTGTGGAGAAGAGTGTATCAAGAAGCAGGGTGGTAGTTAATGAGGGAGATCGAGTTGGCAGAGTCCATCCTTCGGACTCGGGCTCTCCTACGATTTGGATGACAACGTCCAACATGACATTGAAACTATCCTCAAATTGATCTCTGAACGCTTTCTCCGTCCCTAATAGGCTTACAACTAGACCCTTGTTTGGTGTTCCAAACTCAGGAAGAGGAGTAAGCCCGCCCAAAGCTCGAAGCCAGGCTTCCTCTTTATCCGAGCACCATACTTCTAACATCCTAATCTCCGTGTCGATGGCATCTGCAAACGCTTCAAGTGTGCGCGTAATCTTACCAACGCGAGTAGCCCTTATCCTGTCTAAGGCGCTCAACGTGTGTTTTCCGTTTGACCGGGCGTCGGACGAATGGCGCATGACTGAAGATGTGAATTGGCGAAGACGATGAAGAGTCCTGCAAGAAGCTCCAATATTGTTAAGAAGAGACTGTTGCGAAGCAAGAGAGAAATGAAGGAGTTTCGGGGTGCTTTTAGTGACCTGACCGAACAATAAGAAATTTCGTCTACAAGAGTAGACCGCGCACTTACTCTGAATTGTTGATCGTATATGATGTTTTGTCTTCCCTGCAGAGCAATGAGAACCTCGCGAACAGCATCTTCCTCAAGTATATGTCTCTACAATCACCTTGAAAAACAAGGATTCAACATGGCAGGATATTCTTACTTGAACTGACAAAATTAACTCGAGCGGCAGTTGCTCCGAGGAAGCATTTTGAGGCAATACACGTTGAAGGGTAGGTCCTATCGAGTCAATTCATTAGTCCACGTAGTTATGAAGGTTTCTGTAAGATCTAAGACCTAGAGTTGAAGCATCACCAATATCAAAAGTCCCCCTTCGTTGCAGGTCAGCCTCTGAATCCATCCGCCAATCCGGCTGCCAGTATTGCCTAAGTTTCAAACCCTCAAGTTCTTGCCTATACGCATGAGTGGCATACAGGGGCTTGTAAGTGGTGTTGACTATGGGTGTTATTAGTCCAAGTCCAACAGTATTTGGAGATTTGTCCGGGAGTGGGAAGGTTTCGTGCTCGGAATTAGTGTCGTCGAGAGAAAGGTCGTCCGAGTTCAATGGCGACAATGAGGGTGAAATGTCCAAGTCGTTCGGGGACTCGTCACCATCGTCTTCAAAAGAATAAGCAGAGGGTCTATGTTTACGATGCAGAGGGATTCCACCGGGAACGCCGACCCAGTGATCTCCCTCGTAGGGATCCTCTTCGAGAATCTTCTTCCATGTCAATTGTTCACTCTCAGCGGGGGGAGGTGGGTTATCGAGGACATCCAAATAGAGTGCCGCGTGAGTTGATGTACTGGGTTGAGGAGGAGATGACATCGCAAGCTAGAATCAGGTTGAGTGTTTCAAGAATCGGAAGGGAAGAGCAGGACTTGCGAGAAACTGTATATGAGTAGGTAGGCGGGATTTCTGGGATGTAGTTATCAGTACCCAAACATAAAAAAAAAACAAGAAAAAAAGTTGCCTTGATCTCATCATCCAAGTCGTGTTCACCTTCAGCTTGTTCGTTGAGCTGTCCGTAGCATCTTTCCAACGCGTTAGCAAGCGTGTCCTGAGATTTGACCCGCGCTTTCTCAACATGTCTAGTTACGGCTGTCATATATTGATCAACGGATCCACGAAACAAACGCACCCACGAACCATCTTGTTTATGCTTTCCGTGTCCAGTACTAAAGCTGCTTTAGTTGAACCTTCCATTCCAAGTTGCTTTATTGACCAATCCACCATTTCATGATACTTTGTCTCGTATTCTTCGTTCCCTTCCTCGGGCTCAATCAACACCTTTCGGACAAGATCTTGACAAAATGGTAGAAGTTTGGCCACGGTGAGCTTTTGCTGGCGGGATTTTGGGCGATATGAAGCGCGTGAAGTTGGCCTTATTGAAGCACTAGACGTAGGACGAGCCAGCGAAACCACACTTGCACTTGAGCCATACTGATTCGCATAATGGGAGATACTTGAAGGAGGGCGCTGAGTAGCAGCAGACTGAGGCCTAAGAGAGGATAATGGACTAGGAGAATTCCTAGAAGGATTCATCTGTGGTGGTTATCTGCTAATATCGTCCGTGAGATTATCTTTAGCGCCCCCTGAGCGCCCCTGCCAAATCTCGAGCTCGACAGTAGCAACGCCGCGATTCCGAAGGCAAAGTCCAACCAACCTTGTTCTTGTATACCCGCTTCTTCAGAGGTCTCGCTCAAGTAGTCGCCACTCTTCAGTGGAATAAATTTCAGTTCCAGCCTCTGAGAAACTAAAGGATTTAGGAAAATACTAGGCATACAGCTCGAAGAATATTTAGTTGCTCCCGTTTAACAAGACATTGGAATCCATTCAAGTACTAAACCCTTACAACCCCTCAGTAAGCGGCCAAAATCAACGGCCGAGCAACAATTGCAACACATGCTAAACCTTTCTGATCAAAAAATTCAGCAGTGCACTATTGAAAGCGATTGATTATAAGGATTCAGTGTACTATAACGCGAAACGATTCTACTCACCGTATAATATGTTCAGGTTGATGTAATGCCAAATACTAAGCAGGTTTTCTCGGAGTCTTCCGCGTAGAACCTTCTCAAAACGGCAGTGATTTGAGCGTAGTGAGATCCAAATTTAACGAGGGCGCGTGGCTGGCTCAGTATTGAAGCCATTTGCAGTATATCGATAGAGGGGCTTGAATCAGGATGTTGAAATACAGTCAACGCATTCTATGAGTCAAAACTGGGATGGTCAAAGTACATCGAAGACCCAGAAGGGTTCATCGATATCCGTTCGTGGTTGTGGTTAGCGTTCCTTGGCGGGCCGCTTACCCGAAGTAAAACTCATACGCTTGTCAATCTTCTCTTTCTATTATACTCATTACCATACGTGGAAGACCATGCAGTCCCACCGGCCTATCACTCTTCAGCCCCTTGACATAACACCACAGCCTCGCTCTTCTTCTACTTCCATGAAATCCCGAGGGCGCAGTGGCAGTTTACTTAAAGTCGAGCATGTCGGTCGCAGTACTGTGGAAGACTTGGACCAGAACACGTATGTGAATAACAATGCTAACTGGGTTAATGCAAAAGGTACGTTGCTTCTGCTTCCTTTTTATAATACAACTAATGGGCTCGAAGGCGCTTGGTTAATTCACGTCGTTCTCATTTGCATTGGAAAGATCATTATAGACACAATACCAGGAATGCAACCTCAAATCAGCTGGACGCTTGTGAACCTGCTTTATCAAGCGGTAAAGATTTCGTAACTTTCGGTATCCATTATTGCTGACGTCCGAGCAGCTTTCGTATCTCATGTTCCACTGGGTGACTGGTATTCCATTCCAAAGCGATATGCATGCCGGCGCGTACGATGACTTGACAATGTGGGAGCAGATTGACGATGGAGCACAGTATACTCCAGCAAAGAAGTGGTTGTTCTCAGTTCCATGTGTACTGTGAGTTGTCTTCACAATCTTCTTTGTATAAACTCTGATGATTCCTTTAGTTTCCTGGCGTCCACACATTACACCAATTATAATCCATGGCTATTCGCTGTGAACCTCTGCGCGCTGGTGCTTACACTGTTGCCGAAACTACCGCAAGTACGTGTTTACACATCCTTACATATACCATTGCTTTTCTTACTCTTCTCCGTTTTCCGTAATCGTCACGTCTATTGCACTCATCGCACATCCGCAGCTTCATAGACAACGAGTTCGTTTCTTAGCTGACGATAGATCCGGCGCTTCTACCCCCGTCACTCTCAGCTTTCCTCCCTCTGGTGCATCAACACCAGTAAATGGCGGTACTCTACCTGTAATCATAACCGAGTCACATTTCCGGTGATTGGATTCCCGCTGAGTAGACACAATTTTTTCCGTCGCTGTTTCTGGATAATCAAGATACACACAATATCTTACGACTCAAAAGAATATAATTCGACTTAAAACTCATTGTCAGGCATACCCGAGTCCAACGTCAGATTTACTAAGGATTATAGAATGAGGATATTAGCCCTGGGGCGCAGTATGCTGAAATAAAGATAAGTAATACAAAGAGCTTGGCATTCGAGCCTCAGCCTTGGTTGAACTGATAACTTAAACCAAAACCTGATGTTCTGGATCATTATACACACAAGGATCTCCGTATACTCTTCTACTGCGCAGGCGACTCAGATGTTGACACCGGGGATGTATTCTTGTACCGCTGTAATCGGAGTCTAAAGCATAAGCAAAGTGACTAGTCAGAGACATCTAACAAGACAAATGTTTGTACCGTTATACGCACAAATTTCGAAGCAGCATGAGTATGGTAACCTTCCCCACTGCTGGGATGTACAACGATGCCTATGGAAGTGAGGGATCAGCAACCCACATTGCATGATAGGATCAATACGAAGTTTGAAACTACTGACCTTCTCTCTTACATCCTTTTCGAAATTCTTCTCTGCTGCAACATTGACACACACACAACCGTCCTTGAGCCACGCCGTAGGGATTTTGTACGTGGCATTAGGAACAGCGGCTACCACAACGTCTGCCAGTGTCAAGCACGCCTGCAGAGTGTTGTGAGCTTCAGGCGGGGGACGTACGATGTGGCGAGGGTGATATTTCCGTGATGAGTCGGGATCGGAAGGGCGTTTGGTATATTCCTGTGCGGTAGTGATCAGCATAGCCGCAGTTTTCATTACAAAGGCGACGGGCACCTGTATGGAATCAATGTCAACAGAAAATACCCGTGCACCATCATTAGAGAGCAATGCAGCCAACGGACGGCCAACAACTTCCGATCTGGAACCAAGGTCAATTTTGGGAGTCAAGGGGTACAACTCAGTGCCCACCGATTCACAACTACTACCGTTTTTCCATATGCACGATCCCCATAGGGAAGAATCTTGTTATACACTCCAGCGTATTCTAGGCATTTTACAATGGCCAAAGGTGTACAGGGAAGGATGGACTTAACCATTCCTGGTGGAGGAATATCATTTTCGGCTTCGTCGCCGGTAAGACCAGCGGCACTAGAAGTCGGAGCGGAAAGAGATGACGGAGATATAAATCGAATGCTGAAATCGAAGTAGAGAAAGATTAACATATATGAAATGAAATAATAGTCAACGATCTGCACTGACTTATGGTACAGGTTGTAATGGAATTTGACGTGGAGGCCTTCGACGTCTTTATATGGCGAAACGAGTTGCTGCAGGTAGTGATCCTGACCTCGAGTCATTCGTGGCACTACTGCGAACAGTTGTAGGGTGAACATACCTGCTGAGGACCAAAAATAGGGAAATAGACCTAGCATTGTGATCTTTGATTGTATTTCCTTCGCAAAAACGATAGTCAGACGGGACTGACCATAACTCCATCGACGGAGTCATCCTCATTAGCCTCCATTATAGCTTCTTCTACACCCTCTCCTTCACCCAGACCTCCATTCAGCAAAGCCGCGCCTGTCTCTTTGAGAACAAACTCGAATCCGAGACTTTCGCATTGTTTCCTCGTGAACTCGGCGTATGTCCTGCTTGGACCAGAAGAGGTAGAAAGAATACCGACCAGTTTCGGCGCACGCGTGCACTCAACGAGGGAACTCTCTACTTCGTCGCGGAACGTTGCTGCTATGAGATCTGCTTTAAGTAGAATACCTTTGCCAGAAAGAGAGGTGGACATTTTGGGTGATCGATAACGAAGTTCAAAATTTTTTGATGTACGTGATTTACAGCTGTCCCGACGCCCCTTTTTCGACACATGGCTCAAGATGATTCTTCAGAAACCAAGATAAAGAATTAAGCAAAGTGCACTACAGAAGGCTTCCTTTGTAAGCTCTGTATCGCCTGCTCTAGAATTTCCCTTATTCTCCCAGTGTTTGAATGTTCAATGTATTTAGC
Organism: Lentinula aff. lateritia; assembly: GCA_027886305.1. Lineage (NCBI taxonomy): Eukaryota > Fungi > Basidiomycota > Agaricomycetes > Agaricales > Omphalotaceae > Lentinula > Lentinula aff. lateritia. The sequence goes on along the minus strand of MU795232.1, from coordinate 9,248 downwards.
GAAGTTTGCGAAGAAGCGCCGCATACAAACGAGGAAGAAATTAGGCGCCTCTGAGCTCGTTATAGACATCACGTAATCATCATATTGACGGTTGCAACTTGCAGTGCAACCTTGAACACGACTCCTACCACGTACACACTGTTTTAATCCTTCATCCTTTTCTTTCATGAGCTTCTTTAATCGGGGATCTACTAATACACCACCTCCGTCCGGCTCCTACGGCCGATTGCCTCCAGATGCAGGCCTTCCGTCTGGGCCGCGAGGAGGAATGAGGCCTCCACCATCTATGCAGTATCAAGCACCCCCCACTCCATATAATGACCCTTCCAGTGCTTTGTTTGAAAAGAGAGGGAATTACGAGCGTAAACCAGTTCCAAGATCTGGAGGAAGGTGAATAGATCTGGACAGTTAACCATATGATCGTTCTTTACATGTTCTTCAACCCGTTGTGTCTAGTTATGGCGTTGTCAGCTCTCCAAGTGACCAGCTTGCACTGTCCAATTGCCTCATCGTCCATCCTATGGACTTTCAGCAGGGCGAACACGTGCTAGTAAAGGGCGAATTCGCGCTCACAGTCCGACACGACAACACGGGGAAATTACAGCCGGGAACTGTAGGTGCATCAGCTTTACAGCGAGCCTGGATAGGCCTTTCTGTTCAGGGTGATTCCGTCACTGTTGAACCTCTTCCTGCACCTCCAAATCCTTCCGCTCCAGCGTTCCTCCAATCCATCGACATAGAAGTCGGCTTCCTACGTCGTGGTCATGAAATCGCAGAGCAATTCTCTGCAGATGATATGGTCAAGCATTTCTTGAAATTATTCAACGGGAACCTCAGAAGTGTCGGTGAAACAATCGTGTTCGAGTATCATGGTCAGAACTTGAAAGGATTTGTGCGTGCGGTTTTTGTACTGGAGCTTGCAGAAGAGCAAAGACGGGGTGGCGGAGGCGGCGGAGGTAGAGCACCTCAGCATATGGGCGTACTGATGGACAAAACGGATGTCACATTCATGAAGGCTCCGGATAGTGCTATCAAGATCAAATCCAGCGCGAAGAAGTACGTGACATCCTCTCATCTCTTCGAACATTGAACTAAATATCACTCGTAGAGCTCCACCGAACGCCATTCTCGCACCTAATTTCAAATTTGAGGATATGGGTATCGGAGGTTTAGACACGGAGTTCAACGAAATCTTCCGTCGAGCCTTTGCCTCGCGTGTATTCCCTCCTGGTCTGGTTGAAAAATTGGGTATCCAGCACGTTAAGGGTACGTTCTTTCTGGTTTTAGCACTATGTCTACCAACTCTGTTTACCTCACCAGGTATCCTCCTTCACGGTCCCCCTGGGACTGGTAAAACGCTTATCGCGCGTCAGATCGGAAAAATGCTCAATGCTCGGGAACCCAAGATTGTTAATGGTCCTGAAATTCTGAACAAGTACGTTGGTGCCTCGGAGGAGAATATTCGTAAACTATTCGCAGATGCGGAGAAAGAGGTCAGTCAACAGTCTTTCAAAGTGGGGCTTTCAATCTACATCTGACTATGTCTAGTACAAAGAAAAAGGCGACGAGAGTGGGCTACACATCATCATTTTTGATGAACTCGACGCTATCTTTAAACAACGTGGCTCCACCAACAGCGGAACTGGCGTCGGAGACACCGTAGTCAACCAGCTTCTCTCCAAAATGGATGGTGTCGACCAACTCAACAATATTCTCATTATCGGTATGACTAATCGAAAGGACATGATTGACGAGGCCCTCCTCCGTCCTGGACGTCTCGAGGTTCACATGGAGATATCATTACCAGACGAGCATGGTCGTCTACAAATCCTCAACATACACACTGCGAGGATGCGGACAAACGGTGTCATGGACGACGATGTTGACCTTCCGGAGATAGCAAGCGTTACGAAAAACTTTTCTGGAGCGGAGATTGGTGGTTTAATCAAGAGCGCGACTAGTTTCGCGTTCAACAGGCATGTGAAGGTTGGGACGATGGCTGGTATCTCGGATGATGTGGAGAATTTAAGGGTGAATAGGAGGGATTTTATGAGTGCCCTTGAGGAGGTTCATCCAGCGTTTGGTGTATCAGAGGAAGAGCTGCTACAGGTCATCCAGAATGGGATCATACACTTTGATTCTGTTATCGATGTCAGTGCTCTGTGTTGGTTTCCCCTATCAACAGAGACTGAATATCTTCGTTTATCAGGAAATACTGCGCTCCGGACAGCTCTTTGTAGAGCAGGTGCGAACTTCTACCCGAACACCCCTTGTCAGTGTACTCTTGCATGGACCCGCAGGTTCTGGTAAAACAGCACTAGGAGCTTCAATAGCGCAAGCTTCCCAGTTTCCTTTCATCAAGCTTATCTCACCAGACAGCATGGTCGGATTTTCCGAAAGTCAGAAGGTGACAGCTATCAACAAGATATTTGCGGACAGCTACAAAAGTCCGTTAAGTGTCATTGTCGTAGATAACTTAGAGCGATTGTTAGGTTCGTTACTCTTCGGATTCTTAATACATCGCAAACTGACGCCAAGCTGTTTACCAGAGTGGACACCGATTGGACCTAGATTTTCGAACGCTGTCTTACAAACACTGCTAGTGCTTTTCGCCCGTAGACCACCCAAGGGCCGTCGTCTCCTCGTCATTGCAACGTCTTCCTTGCGCCCTGTTCTGACAGAGATCGGGCTCTCAGAAGTATTCGACTCGGAATTGCGAGTACCGCCAATCTCCAACCTTGTTGCCCTGGAGTATGTGCTCCAAGAAGTAGAGCTGTTCTCCTCGTCACAAGAGCGACGTGAGGCAATCCGTATGCTGGAAGATGCGGGCTTTGCTTCGACTGAGGGCGACGAGACATCTGGAAGATTGCACATTGGAATTAAGAAGCTATTAAGTATGATTGAGATGGCAAGGCAGGAGCCAGACAACGTCGCGCAACGACTAACTGGTGCCCTTATGGGTTTAGGAATGTAATATATCATAGAACAAGGACGGTTTTGGAAAGTTTACTGGAAGAACAGAGTTATCAGAATGACATCACTATGCAACATGGCGTTAAATTAAATTAATTGATAAAATATTATACGGTCAATATGTTCCAATGAGTTAAGAGGGAAGAGACTACCTCAAACATTTCCAATCTAGAATCGAGTTGTCACCTGAACTCGTGCTCCCACCATCCACATATGCCGATCGGTTGAACAACTGTTGAAACTCCACTTGCCGCAGCTGTAAATTCCTCTTGTGTATCTCTCTTTACTTTATAATCGCATCACTTCCGAAGCGACACTCATGTCCACTGAAATCATTCAAGATCCACCTCATCTCCCTCCTCTACCAAGATCAGCGTCGAATCCTAAACCAAAAGGTATCCTGAAGAACGCTGTTCCACCGCCTGGTGCAGGACAACAGTAAGAATGTTCTATCTCTCTATAATCACGACACTGATTAAACCTGATATTATACAGAAGCCTACGCTGGGACGAGGAGAACATACAGTCTACAGAGTTTCCCGAAGGGACATTTACGAAGATCACTGAACCCAAGACGCCTTATGTTAGATATAATGCCGAAACAGATGAGGTTGAAGGAGGTGCGTTGATGTTATATCCGAAGCTATCACCAGCAATCTTACTTCTATGCCCTGGTTAGATATCCCGACTCTAGATCTGAATGGCCGCTATGTCCCGAGCTCTCCTATACTTTCCTCGTCACCAACAGGTGCCAACACTTCAGGTCCTTCCTCGCGTCGAACCTCCTTTTCAAGCGCAGGTCGATCAGGCTCTGTTCGCTCTGGTAGCGCACAATCGAGTCGAGGCACTAGCTTTAATCTACCGGATGAGGCCAGATCCGATATAAGGGCTACTGGTAACGGAGACTTGGGAGACGAAGTAGAGGTTGACGAAGAAATGGACGAAGAGAGTACGTATACATCGTTGATGTGTTAATTCAAACCAATCTCTCAACGATGTTTGGACTCCAGCTGCCAAGAAACATGCAGAATTCGTTCGTGCTAGAGGAAGGCATTATTCTAATGAGGCTGAAGCTATGAAGGTCAGTTTTATGATTTCATTGTATATGTTGATCTGACATCGTTACATAATTGCAGAGGGCCGCCAGACTCATGGCGGACGAGGACCAGGAAGAAATTCCTGACCGCGATGGTGATGACGATGAGAAGGCTTTAGAAACTGCAACTGGGAAAGTCAGTATCAATGGTGTTCATTGAGAATTGAAGAATAGATATCTAGCGAATATTGGGACATAGTACACGTTGTTTTCAGTATCTTCCTTTTTCCTGCTTAAATCCCGTGCTTCAACTTGTCCTGACCTATATCATTGAAATATTATTCAAGTACTATAGTAGCACAGTTTGAAGTGTTTTATATGTATGCTCGAATTCCAAACTTGTTTTTGAGGTCTGGTTTCCTGTCAGTACATGCATACACGGCCTCTGTACAGTCGGGTATTACATTGAAATAATTGACCACGATAATGACTCTGATTTTACACGACTACTTGGTATTAGTACTCCTTGGTTGATTTCGATGTGGTACTCGATACTGATTTTTGCGGTGCCGGTGGGTCTGCTGGGGAATATCAGTGAGGATCCCGAGCAAGAAATCACTGAAGGCGGTAGATACTTTTTCCGTAACAACTTTGAAGCGCTGAGTTGAGAGTAATCTGCTCGTTGGGACAGGGCAATCGATTCTTGGAGCAATTACACCTTGCGCCAAAAGTATATCTAAGGTATGTTGACGAGGATTATTAGAGGAGAAATTAATTCCGACAAACCTCGAGGTCTGTATTTAAATGAAAACGAAACGTATGGTGCTTTGTCCAATTTCTGCCCATCAACCATGTCCACAATAGGTCGTGATGCGCTGTATTCTTTTCCGAACCTTGACAATAGAAAGAAATTTGTCGCCTCAGACTGTGCGTAACAGCAGAAAAATAAGTACTTGCCACATACCGAACATGGTGTGTTCCCCCTTTCTTTGTTTGTTCAGGAAGGACTTGATATTCCAACGCGGGTATTGTGGAAGGACCGTACTGGAGTTGCTGGCGGACGACACGGTTTACGCGAAGCCGCCGGAGCTCAACAGTGATTACCCCAAACTTGGTATAGTCAACGGAAGGTAAATATTCATCGTCGTCTTCCGAAATGTTCTTAGAGAAATACAGAAAAAAAAACCATGCAGATTAACTCACCAATCACTTGAACGACCGAGAAGAAGAAATCTCGACGGGTAAATTCCGATGTCCGTGCGTAAGAGACTCGAACGGTGTCTGGTCTATGAGAGAAGTCGCTTGCAGCCAGCATGACATGGCGATTACATTCCACACCGTCAATGAATACAGTGGCTTCAAGATCGACGTCTCTGACGGCGTTACTCCAGTAAACAGAAAATTTCTGGTCCGTCAACCTTGGTAAGTGATTCATGTCGCCCAGATCATGAAAAATACCTTTCCGGCTTCAGAGGAAATCCATCCAGATGTGCTAGTAGTACGGCTGTGATGGGACGCTTCAACGCAGTGAGTTTCTAGGCCAGCACCATCGACGACCACCCAGGCAGAATAGGGTCCGATACGAAGCATCTTTGAGCGTAGTAATGGGAGTAAAATTTTGGAAGAAGTACCAAAGGGGGGCGAAGTATCTGCAGATGTTCGAGCGAATGACTCGTATAAGTAGCCAGCAGCCAGACCGACGCACTGGTCAACTGATGGAAGAATGTTTTTCTGTACCAGTTTTGGGATTTCAGCACATAGTACATGTAGAAAATTTGCCGGTTACATGCTTTTACTGACGTCCTTTGAGTAGGTACGGTAAATGGGGCAACTTGAACAAATTGGGACAAAGTAAGTCACAGCTTGCCAGACAAAGCAACGACTCGCCACGAGGTCGTACACGCTGTACCAGCACGGAAATATCACTACTAGTCAGGCTCGAGGTGAGAATATCGGTCGAGGGATTGTGATATCGCATGATCACGGATCTTTTCACATCACATCACATCCTCCAAGCCGCGTATGGGAAAAGTCAAAGCATAGCGCTCATGGCGTACCTTGTAGAACTTGCCCAACGCCGCACAGCGCAATCAAAAATTCTTGCATTGGTGTTCTTATTGTCTTTGCAGAGGCTGCTTTGTATTGCATTCGCGGTGCAATGATGTCACGAACCTACTCTGTGTCGTGGATATTTTAATAGATTTCTACCTTTTGGTCAACTTCCTAGAGGGCTGAGCTACTTTGAACTGTAGGAGGCTTGTGTCATTCAAACGCGATACAAATTGTCAGAAGGGTGAGTATACTATCCACATAGAATCATAGTGGTGAACACGTTCACTTTCATCTTCTACTAAACGGCCCAGAAATCGGACAACCATAGAACTCTTCAGCCATGCGTATAACTTCTTCATTTCCGCCTGAACATGAGCAAAGCGTAAAAGTTTAGTCAGATTTCCCGAATGGAACTGAGCGACACTCACATTTTTCGTATTTGGCAGGACCCTGTGACAGAGAGGAAGAGTGCCCGGGAAGGTGAGGGGAAAAAGGATAAGCGGGTAAAAAGGAGGGAACGCAATTCCAGTATCAATATACGAGGTGGCGCACGCCCAAAGGACTCACCATCTCCTCTAATCGATACCCCTCACTTTTCAGCATCGGTCCCGCAGGCGCATCATAAAGACCCATCTTAACAGCCACCCAATTCCTGAATGTTCCCAAAAATGTATGGGGTTCGGGCATGTACCATGGCATTGCTTGAAACCATTTGGGGTGCATCCGATGCAACTTCGAGGACGGGAAAGAAACGGCATTAGCAGTAGTTTTGGATAACGAGATGTCAAAAACAGCTCCTGTATCTGAATCAGAACGCGGAAGACAGAGGTATCCCTGAATGAATCCTATGGTGTGAAGCGTCATTCGCAAGATTTTATGGAGATAGGCAGGTTGTTCGGGTTGCCTATTTCGTATGTATAGATGAAATAGATAGGATGATAGAATCAAGTAGTCAGTATAGCTGGTCTGTGCGTCAAACAGAGACCCATATCGTACATCATCGCTATCCGGACATTTTCCTCTACCGCGCAGATTGTCAGCCTTCTACAAAAATTTTTCAGGCCGAAAATTTCTGGGACGGCATGAAGGAGCTCTTGAGTGGTGTAAGTAGCCACGTCGCGATTTGTTTGGGCGGGGATCATGGTTCTGGACTCGTATTCCTGACCGGTGAAAAACGGCATATACTTAGTCTCGAGGTATGACGAAGGATGATCGTCGACAGACAAACTCACTACGACCCAATGCTTGAATTCCTCGATGCTCTCCGGAATATCTCGAATGCCCATTCTTTGCCCTATTTCAACCCAGAAAATATAGAATGCCTGTGTCAAATACAGAACATTGAACAAAACAATCAGCAGCGAAGAATAGCATGGAATAACTCACTTCTTCTTCCATAGGCGAAAGCGCTCTCCACCCATAGAGACGTGCCCATTTCTGCGACGTAAGAATTACTGAGGTTGACCACAGAGTTCAATGGTTACCCACCGGAGGTTCGAAAGCGAAGAGAGCCAGTGTATATAGGTAGTCATCGTTTGTCTGAGAGGGACATATAAATGGATTGACGAGATTTCGGTTAATTGGACACCTACGATAGAATACTTGGAATGCAACCAATTGACTCGAGCGAGTGCAATCATTGCCCGTGGATCGTCCACTTGCAAGTTCTCTGATTCCGTCGCTTCTCCAATCTGGGCCTTCTCAGGCTTGGTCGTAGCAGATGATTGTCGAGACTTGGTTGAAGGTTGTTCCATAGTAGTCGATTTTCCAGTGATCGGGCAAAAGACCCAGGTGCCTACACGAAAGAGCACGGAAGTCGGGATTTTAGTGAGCTCAAACGGACGAAGAACCATGATAGAGGGGTTGCATTACGGACTAATTAAGATCTCCGTCTATACTCAGAGAGAAGTCTCGTTCATGAAATCGACCTGAAGGGATGATACGCAGAACACTCACATCGGCATATCGTTTGGAGATGCTCGCAGCGGACTTGAGCTCCTTTGTATCCGACAATATCTTCGAGATTGTGGGCTGAAGACAAACTGAACCCATGATTAGCACGCGAGAAAATGAAACCACTCACGATAGCGTAGGTTTTGAACAAAGCAAACGCGAGGGCGTAATTCATGAGAGCAGGCATATCATACAACGCCGAAGTGTGTATAATCTTCTGAGCGTCTTCGGGCGTAAGAAGGCCGGATTCATACTTTCGTCCAAATTCGCGGTGAATAGCGGTGTGTCTTCGCCAACGGAGAACTCGAACTCGACAGAGGTAAGCGGTGACAGCAATGAGTGCCCCAGTTGCTAATTTCAATGCAGAGAGTTGCTTGGAAGCTAAGAGAGATAAAGATTGAATCCAGTAGTTCATTCTTCCTTTCTAGTAGACGATGATTGTGCGGCGAGAAGCAAGTGAGAAGGGCTGAGACGGACGCCAAATTGACCTAGCCAATTATGATCAGTGCATTCTGCTATGAGACTCCTATGATTTCGAGGGTCTGACAGCCTGAAGGATCATGTAATCGGATCAAAAGAAATTGATGAAACTCTATGTGACTTTTCCAGGCCTTTCCTCGAATCAAAATTGAACCAGAACTTCTTCTCCTCATGATGGCAGAGCCAGAACTCGAATTTCCCCCTCCGAATTCCTCTTGGCCGACTTTTGATGAAGACGGCTCGTATCCAGATGTCGACAGACATTCATGTCAGCTACTAGGACCTACTGCTCTTGTATGTCCAATTCCACTCGCCGAATCGCAATACCAGTTTTTCAATTCGTTTGTTTAGATTGTCCAGGGGCTAATGGGAATTCTTGTGATTCTTTCAATGATATTCAAACGCCATAGAGAGAAACCTATGAGGCCTTGGAAGATTTGGTCAGTTTCTATGAGTTTAATTGCTTGGATAATGCTGAAAACACGGGTGACAGGCTCTTTGACGTCTCCAAGCAAATTGTCGGGCAAATGTTTGTGCATGGCGTTAATGTGCTCATATCGGACCTGCTATCTCAATTTTCTTCCGAAAACGCATGCGTATCATACTTTCTAAATATACTGGTCGACACCACACTTGGTTAGTAGGTTGAGCGTTCATCGTTTATCGGCTAAACAAACAACGTATATTTGCTTAGGTGTCGCCCTCATATACCTCATTCTTCACGTCCTCACCCACATATTTTCCGAGAGATTCC